>PVKS010001148.1:0-152098 GCA_004027875.1 Aplodontia rufa
AACTTGGTTATCCAGTTAGTCATAGTATCTCAGGGCTTGTGTTTGAGGAAACCCTATTTTATCTAAACTGATTTTGACATGAAAACATTAAATGTATTGGACATTTTTATGTCATTATCAAGTCTCTTAATTTTTTTGAGTATTCATATATTTGTTGTTTGATGTTCTGAGAGTTCTAATTCCATCTATTAAAGAAAATACATGTAAAAATATATAACATTTACATTAGGATTTTCACTAAAAAATACAATTAAGAAAACCAAAGTTTCCCCTTCCATATTCAATTTAGTGATTTCCTCAAACAGTAAGTAGAGATATAACATTATAGATTTATTTCTTTATTCATTTTTTTAAAGAAAGAGGGACAGTGAGAAAGAGAAAGAAAAAGAGAGAAGCAATTTTTATTTAGCTTTCCATGTGACTTTCGTTGCTGTGACACTTCACAGTGCTGGGGTTTGAACTTGCTTACTTGCACATGCCAGGCAGGCACCGTAATCACCGAGCCACCACTACAACCCCCTTTATTCAATTTTTTATTAGAGCATTATAATTATACATAGTATTTGTGTTCATTTTAACAAAATCATATTTGCAAGAAATTCTATTTCACTCCCCATAACTCCCCCACCTCCAATTTTCCTTTCCTTTTTCCTCCCACTATTTTCCTTCATCTACTCCACTAAACTTCCTTTCTTCTACATATACACAAAGGTGAAATTCTCTCTGTAAACTTTATATATGAATATAATGTGATTTTGTTAAATTAATTCCATTTATCCTCTCCTTTTCCTTCTTCCCTCACTTGTTCTCCTTCTACTCCAATGATCTTCCCTGTATCTTTATAATTTATGATTCCCTCTCCAGCCACCTCTTTTCTTTGTTTTACTCTAACTTCTATATATGAGAGAAAACATTTGAACTTTAATTTCTTTCTCTGACATATTTCACTTAGCATGATTTTCTCCATTTCCATTCATTTTCTATCTAATACTATTATTACATTCTTCTTTTTGCCTAAGTAAAACTCCATTGTGTGTATATAACCACATTTTCTTAATCCATTCATCCATTGACAGGCATCTGAGTTGATTCCGTAATTTGGCTATTGTGAATTGCGTTCCTATGAACACTGAGGTAGCTGTATTGCTATTTATCTTTTAAATTTTTGGAATAAATACATAGGAATGGAATAGATGAGTCATCTAATAGTTAGTTCCATTCCCAGTTTTTTGAGGAGTCCCCATACGGCTTTTCAGAGTGATTGTACCAATTTCCAGTCCCACCGAAAATGTAAGAGTGTATATTTCCCCACACATCCTTGCCAGCATTTGTTATTATTTCTGTTCCGGAGAATTTCCATTCTCAAGTAGTGAGATGAAATCTTAGTACAGTTTTGATTTGCATTTTCCTAATTGCAGAGATGCTGAACTTTTTTTTATATATTTCTTCTTTTGAGAAGTATCTGTTTAGTTATTTTGCCCATTTATTGATTGGACTATTTGTTTTGATAGTATTGATTTTTCTGGGTTCTTTATACATTCCAAGTATTAATCCCTTGTCAGTGGAGTGGCTGGCAAAGATCTTTTCCCATTCTCTAGGCTGATTCTTCACTCTCTTAATCATTTTCTTTGCTGTGCAGAAACTTTAATTTAATGGCTTCCCATTAATTGATTCTTGGTTTTATTTCTTGAGGTTAAGAGTTCTTCTTGAGGAAGTTAGGTGCCTGCATCTACATGACGGAGTGTTGACTTTATGTTTTCCTCCTAGAAGTTCCAAGATTTATGGAATAATTTCTAAGTTTTGGGTCCATTTTGATATGACTTTTATATAGGGTGAAAGATAGGTATCAAAATTCATTCTTCTACATATCAATATATGTTTTTTCCACCACCATTTATTAAAACGACTGTTTTCCAAAATACAGTTTTGGCATCTTTATCAAGTATTAGATTTCTGTAAAAATTTGGGTTTGTCTTCATATCTATGTTGATGCCAATATCATGCTATTTTTGCTACTATGGCTCTGTAGTATAATTTGAGATTAGGTATTGTGATAACATCTGCATCACTTTTCATGTTCAGAATTGCTTTCGCTATTCTGGGTTTCTTATTCTTCCAAATGAAATTAGTACAGAATTTAAAATCCTCCCAATAAAGAAAAGTCCAGGACAAGATGAATTCTCAACAGTGTTCTTTAAAGAAGAAGTAACCCAAGTCTTTCTCAAATTGTTCCATGAAATTGGAAGGGAAAGAACACTCCCAAACAAATTCGATGAAGCCAGTATAACCCTGATACCAAAACCAGACAAAGACCTATATAAGAAAAAAAAAAAAAAACTACAGACCAATATCCCTGATTAGCATAGATGCAAAAATTTTTTTTGTTGCTTTTTTATTCTCAATTTCATTAATTTTGATTCTGATTCTTATTATTTCTTGTTTTCTACTGACTTTGGAGTTATTTTGTTCTTATTTTTCTAAGACTTTGAGGTGGCACATAAGCTTATTTGGGATCTATTTTTTTTCCAATTATAAGTACTCAAGGTAATGTTTTTTTTTGTTTTCATAATGTCTCAAAGATTTTGATATGTTGTATCATTGTTTTCATTTGCTTCTAAGAGTTTTTGATTTCTTCTGTCTTTTCTTCTTTGATCCATTCTTTATTTGAAATAGTATTATTTAATCTTCATGTGTTTATGTGGTTTCTATTATTTTTCTTACTGTTGATTTCTAGTTTCATTCCATTATGGTCCAAGAAAATGCATGTATTACACATACCTAGATTTATATATGTTATTTTCAAGGTCTGAGGTTCTGTCATCAAGGTCTGAAGTTCTATATTCTATGCAGTCTAATCCATTGGTGATGCTTTCAAGTGAATTTTTAATTTGATTCATTCTGTCTTTCATTTCCCAGAGTCCTGATTGGTTTCTCTTGTGTGTTTCTATTTCTTTATTGAAGTGTTCTTTCAGCACCTGCATTTGCTGTCTTAATTCATTCCTTCGATTTTCATTTACTTCATTGAACATTTTAATAATCAGTTTTTTAATAATCTGTTTCTGGAATTTCATCCACTTTTTTATCTATGGGATCTTTGTTGGACGTGTCTGAGTTTTGGGAAGAGATTTGCTTGCCTGTTTCCTGTTTTCAGAGTTCCTGGACATGCACATCAGTTGAGGTGGATTCCTTTTCCTCTTATATGCATGTCCTTTTGTGTGAAGGATTTTTTTGTGTTTGTTTGTTTGTTTTTTATTTTTTTAATTCTAGGTTATCTCTGCATTTTTGATATATGTGTATATGTCAAGAGGGGAATCTGAAATTCTTCTCTGACTGTTCTTCCTTGGAATCTGAAATTTTGTTTTGGGGATTTTCTCTCCCCACTTCTATGAGTTGAAGTTACATTTAGGCTCAGTTGGGGTTAGATCTTGTATGGGGTGAGATTCACGACTGTTTGACTAGGTTGTAAGAATTTATTGGAGACAGGGTTTCTACTCTGTTATTTTGATGTGTCCTAATCATTTTCCAGCCCCTCTTAGTGGAAGGGGAAGCTAGCAGTAGTACTAATGTCAGTAACAGTTCTATAAAGATAAATGTCTGATCTACTTTGACATCTATAATATTAATTGTCACCTATATAGGAATGATGAAGTCATTGACAAACCTCAGTACAAGCAACACAAAACTGTGAATTAGATCCAGTATTTGACATCAAGTGTCTTACTGCGTCATCCACCATATTAATAATCACCTCAACATGAATGGGGTATGAACTGCATAAATTATATAATTTAATTATTCAGTGTGATTACAGCTTCTTAAGTAAAGAGAAAGCATGGTGGAAGGTGATAGAAAGTTTGAAATTTAAAAAAAAATCAGAGGACAGACAGGAGGTAGGTAGCAGATATCAGCTATAAAGAAAAAGGAATAAAAGATTAACTGATAGTAATAAAACAAAAAAGAAAGGAATTGGGAATAGGAAAATTTGGCTGTTAGCTGGGGTAGAGAATGCAGAAGAGGAGATAAGATGGGTCAGAACCAAGGTATGAACAAATTGGCAACTGTGAGATCTAATTGATTGAACCTGTATATACTTGAACCCCACCTAAGACAAATCAAGGCTATGCAATAAGTGCAGATTGAAGAAGTTAATAATATACATATGTTTTTTCAAATTTATCCATGAAGTGAGTACGCACACCTAGTCAAATCACTCACATACACATGTACACAATCATGCACAAAAACAAAAAGCAATAATTTGATGAAATGATGTTTGGAAAAACTTTAAGAAATAGTTAAAAATTTTAGAAAGTTGAATAAAATAGAATAAAATGAGAACACAGATAAAAGAAAAATATGAAAGTGAGAAGAACAAATAAAAAAGCAAAAGCAAATATAAAATATGGAAAAAAAGAGAAAAATGTCTTGCTGAAAAATAAGAAAGCTTGTTTCTGCCGAGGTGGTCAAAACTGTTGACAGGGATGGAATTTCAACTTTTGTAGTTGTTTTTGGCTTTGTAGATTTTGGGTCCAGGGTTGCTGCCTGGCTTTGTGGTCAGTAAGAAGAGCTAGTTTTAATAGATCCCATCTTCCAGGCTGTTGGTATATGGTCGAGTGTCATAATTTGGGTGCTGACAGATTGTGTGTTTCTGTTATAGGGAGTTCTAAATTGAAAAGTCTAGTGATTGGGGTTTAGTATAAACTGAACTTTAGAACTCTGTAGGTGGGACTTTGAGAATTGGTCCATACTCTATTATGGGTGGGGGGAGCCAGTCACTGCACAATGTCTATATTTCTAGGATCTTTGGTGAACCCCACTTTTAGGTCATAGGGATAAAATCTCTTTAGGTTTCAGCATCACCCCTGTACATATGAAATACCAGGTATCTTCCCTGCAGTTCAGATGCTCCTGTGTGTCCACTACAGAGCCAGCAACGAAGGTAGCTTTCTTTCTTGAGATCCAGAGTCTTAATGGTCCAGCTATAGTTACCTTTGTTTTTATTTCCGTCTCTCTGGTTCAGTTGCCTTCTGTGATATTTTTTTTGTTTTTTGAAGTTGGGTTCAGGTATTCCCTGTTTTCTGTCACTGTTGGCAGTTGTGCGGGGTAGAACTGGAGGTGTTTTTTTTTCCTGTCTGGGACCACAGCAGCAGCCCCGGCAGCAAGGGAGGAAGAGTTGGCTTTTTCCATCCGGTGCACGCCTGAGAAGTAGGGGCTTTTGCTGTCAGGTGCAATGCAGACTGAAGGGGCAGTGCCAGCAGCAGATTTCCTTGTGGGGGCTCATGCAGAGCGTGCTGGTTGCTGCATCTGGTGCTTTCCTCACCTCTGGGCACATGGACAGGGTCTAGCTATGGCCATTCCAGCCTTTTCTGCTGAGCGCTTGGGAGCTGTGCATCTTTGTCCCTGCCCAGGTAGGATTTTGCACACCCAGTGCGTTTCCCAGTGGGGGAACCAAATGTGGATTTGCTTACACTATGCTACTTCCCCTACTGACTCTATCCACTTAAGTTAACACAGGTTTCCCCATGCCAGTATTTCTTTTTCTAAAATTTCTTCATTCGCCTGCCACATCAGCTTCTTTGTCTGTGTTGCCTCTCCTCTTTGCTGGTGTTTCTCTAACTTTTAACTTTTCATTTCTTTCTCTTTCCTTTTTTTTGTAACATTATTTCTTACATTCAAATTTCTTTGTGTGTCTCTATAAATTTAATTTTTAAACAGTTCAGTATTGTTTCAGCAAGTTCCCTTTTGCTACCCACCTTCCTAGAAGCTGCCTTCTTGCTTTGCGATTCCAGTGCTGAGTGACTGCTGTGAGGAGCTTCTTTCTTCTAATCTGCCATTTTCCTTCCTTAGGTTTATTTAAAATTATTTACACAGGGTAAGTTTTAAAGAAAAATAAATTTTTATCATATGTAACACATTTTTCAACTTTACGCAGTGTTTGATTTTAAATGTCTACATAGTTTATTGATTTGAAAAAAAAGTTAATTCAAAGCATAAAGTACATTGATAACTACCAGTACAAAAATTATCCATAACTTAAATAATTAATTAAGCTGTAGCTGTACCTTGCAAAGGGAAATATGCCAGGTAAACTATACTTCACATACATATATCATTCTCTGATTGGTCTATACCAGAATGTGCAAAGAAGTTTGTATCTAGCTACAATTTATCAGATGTTCATAACGTTCATTTCTTGATGTATGTGATATATATTGTGTATTGGTGCATGTAAAATGCAGTATATAGAACTTTTCCTCTTTAAAAGTGAAGGCAACAGTTCTTTAGGGAAAATTACAATAGAGTCAGGTATGATAACATTTCAGTATCTCTTGGAAATTCTTATCAATATCACATGGATGGATTTTGTTTCAAGCTGGGAAATTTGGATTTAGCAGGCAGAGTGAGTCACTTGTACAATATTTCTTTGAGGAAATGACTGCTTTTGGAAATCTTGTACTTTCACTGTTAATAGAATTAATAAAGAATATTGCCCAAAGCAGATATATTTAATGATCAGACCTTAAAATACCTGACAGCAAAAGGGAAACATATCACAGGTATTGCTATTTCTATGTTATTATGAACTTCATCACACATACACAAATATTTTCCATTGTGACTGTGGCAAAATTAGTTTCATATCCTTGATAGCTGTACATAAAAGATTAAGTAATTTGTGGTCATAAAGTACAGGAGTTTTATTAAAAAGTAGGCATTTTTGAAATTGATACAAATCAACAAAGAACTAATCTGAAAAAATTACATTTGTATTTTTTCTTAACAAGCATATATTACACATAAAAGTTTAAATCCTTTTTTTTACTGTAACTGCTAATTATTTTATTCCTGAGAGTTTTTTGGAGTTAATTAAAGTTCTTAAAGGAAAGAAAGAGGAAAGGAATGCTTTTCCTTGATTTGAGGCTGAACAGTGAATCAATAATCTTCATTAGTTACTTGGTCATTTTTCTATGCATCAGATTTTTCATTTGTGATATAGTAACACTGTAATTCATTCCTTAACTCTTTGTCTCAAATTGTGACTCATCTTTAAAGAGCTGATATGTTCAGATTAAAGATGGTATGTAAGTAAAAACTATTAGTTCTAAACCTTTGTCATGGTTAAGGAGTTTTCCTCTTTGGAAGTGGAAACACAGAAAATGAGTTTTTCACATCTGTTTTGATTTAAATAATAGTTCAAGTATCTCCTTTAAATGATTTTCTGAAAGACTTTAATATTTATGAACCTCAGACTTAAATAAATTTTTCTGAAAGGCAGAATATTCCTTGAATATCCTTTGTTTTAATCCTTACTTATACTATACAGGTTAAAACTTAGCTTTGGTTTGCATTGAACTTTTTAATAGTTTATTACAAATTTTTACCCACAGACTTAATTAATCATTTAGGGAAAAAACAACATCTGATGCATGAAGGAAAGCCTCAAACTATGACATTTCATTTTAAAAATTATATTCAAATAAAAACATGGTCCAAATATAAGTCTTTTGGGCTTATTTTCAATCATGGCTAATAACTAAAATGTTCCTTGGCCTTATACACGAGATGGAGTTGTGTCATAGTCCTGAAAATGAATTCCTTTAGAAGCTGTGATCTTCATAATAGCACCATTGAAAGCATCATCTTCAATGAGTGTTATTAATCCATTGGCAATCATCGATGGGCTAAAAATAAAGGAAACATTGGTATTATGAAACTAAAGAATGAAGCATACTGTCATTCAAGTTTTATACTGAAGAAGTCTATAACTTTGAAAGCATAATAGGGAAATATATGTCATTGGATTATCGTTACCTCCAGTTTGTATTCAATAAAATACTGACTAAATTATAAGATAAATTTAATGGTAGATTCCATGCCTAATATTTTGTCATTTTGGCAGGAACTATTTGTTGGCATTATTTATATTGAGAAAATAATATTTTCTCATCTTTATCATATAAATAGATCTTAGATTTACCAGATACAATTTTTTGTAACTTTTAATTTTTATTTAGTAATTTGTTGTTATAAAAATAATATATTTGCAGTATGGAAAATACAGGAAATTATGAAAAAATGAAATTAGGCATTTTTCTATCACCTCAAGATGATCATTTTTAACCTTCTGATGTAGTTCCTTTTAATTTACAAATACACATGCACATGCATATATGCATGCTTACACATAACACATTCATTTATATGCACACAAATATGCATAGACTGCAGACATATTTAGAAATTTTTACATGGTTTGGGGACATAACTGAAAGCCATGTCTTTTTGTTGAAATAAGCACTCGTTTTTTTGGACATAAATCTCTTAGTAGTATTTTAATGAAGGAAATTTTGTACAACTTAAGTGTTCAAACATAAAGATAACACTAAATCAATTATGATATATTCATGCAAGAGAATGTGGAGCAGTCATTAAAAATCTTCTATTAGAAGATTATGGATGATGAGACACAAATATTTTTAAAGGAGAAATATGATGAATTATAGGTAGCATTTATTGAACATCTTATTTTTTACCATTTGTTAGCAATTTTAAGTACCCTTCATTTATCATCCTATTTACAGCTCTCAAAAGTCCCGAAATTTGTTTTAGCATTATCTGCATTTTACATCTGAGAAGACGGAGGCATCTAGAAGTTTGATGGACATGTTCATAGTCAGTGGTGGAGTCAGGATTTGACCCCAGCTCCTATTTTTTTTTTATTTAACTTTTCTTTTTAAAGAGAGAGGGACAATGTAGTGTGTGTGTGTGTGTGTGTGTGTGAGAGAGAGAGAGAGAGAGAGAGAGAATGAGTATAAATTTTATTAGTTTTTCATATGATTTTTGTTGCTCAGACACTTCATTGTGTTCGTAGTGCTGGGGCTTGAACCCAGGTCCTCGTGCATGCCAGAAAAGCGCCTAAACTGCTGAGCCACCACTCTCACCCCAGGTCCCATTGTTTTAACACAAAGAATCAATCACTCTCACTCAGGTACAATTCACAGTGTGTGTGTGTGTGGGGGGGTTGTGAGATTGTGGGTAAGATGGTCATTTGTTTTATGAAAAGTATTAGATTTGACCATACAAAATTTCAAAAAGGTTCCACTTGAATAGTGCCTGCTATTTAGGTAGATAAGGTATAATTTCAAGGAAAAATTAATAATGCACAAACCCATGCTATTAGAAAATCAAGAAAATTGTTTTCTTTCAGTTTACTAACCCAAGTTTTTAAAGCTTTCATTACTTTCTCAAAATTAAAAGCTTACTTTACATTTTTATTGCTTGTCTAGATAGTACTTTGCTGCAGTAAATAAAGATAAATATAGTTTTACTTACTCCAAAATTCCATAGAATTTCATCATTTCCTTGATATGGTCTGTATATTCTATGTATTGTCCCATGTTTTCCTCTTTTTCAATGGATTTAAGGATGGGTGTATTGACAAAGCCCGGACAAATGGCATTCATTCTCACACCACTCTTCATGAGGTTAGCAGCCATCTGCCAATTAGAAGCAGAAGTTGGCAGGTTTCAGCACTTTGGTAAATGTATAGATAGCTTTGGACAAACAAATTAGAGTCATTCAAAAAACTAATATCAAAATTACTAGTCTGATATCCTTTGACTAACAACTATGTGACAATGGTAAGCAGAAGGATAGTGAAAGAAATGTACTCAAGTACTGAATTCATTCCTGAAAATCTTACCTAATTAATTTTTAAAAAAGTAATATTACTGGAAAACTCCTGAAAATACTTAATTTTCTAAGCTGCTTATCTCCTGAACTCTACAGAAACCTGAAGCTAAGTTTCTGAGGCTTAGAATTGATATCTCAAGTTTTCTTTCAAGATTGTGATTATACAACAGAGAATATTTGCTTAGCATACTTTAGTGGAAAGTTTCAGGACCTTAACTGATTCTAAAGATACTTCAAATAATCTGCATTACCTGGAAGACAATTTAAGTATTTTCATGATCGTATTCATTGGCTTAAATTTTAACCTATTGATTTTACTTCAATTATTTGTAAAATAAAATAATTGATTCTCACAATTTATTTGTGCATTACATATTTGCAGATTTTCACACTTGCTAAAATTTACCCATAACCTCAGAAAACAATACTTGGGGCACTTCTGTCGTCACATGTGGCCATTCTCAGAGCAGTCTGAGTCACAGATTCCTGCTAAGGTCTGCCTTGCCACGTTCATCTCACTTTCGTGTGTTTTATTGGTGGTTTTGCTGGTTCAAATGGCCCTCAAGCATAGTGCAGAAATTGAGTTTAGTGTTCTGGTGTGGAAAGGCTGTAATGTGCCTTTGTGAGTTAAATAAGGTTCATTCAGGCAGAAGTTAAAAGTGCCATTAGCCATGAGTTCAGTGTTCATATAATATATAAAAAGTAAGGTATATTTAAACAAGATTATGCATAAAACAAGTTATATAATGAATGTTTGATCAAAACGTGTGACCATAGGTTTTCAGGAACTTTATCCTTTATCTCCCTTGGGGAGATGGTCCAGCAGTCACTAATTCAATTTGCAAGCAACTTCACAGAACATAACTTAACTACTGTGCATAATAAGAATTGACTGTAGATTTTTCTAGCCTAAATGTGAAATTTCTAATCTTTAAGATTTACTTTGTTTTATCTTACTGTATTTAAAAAAAGGTTGAACTGATGATTAAATCTTTCCAAACCCTAAAATAAGTTCTAATCAATTTAAATTAAGAGTGTGAGAACTGCTTATCTTCCTTTTGTTTTCATACATGCAAAGGAACTTTTTTTAAATTTTTTCATTTTTATTGGTTCGTTTTAGGTATACATGACAATAAAGTATATAATGACATAATTATAAAAGCATGGAGTATAACGTGTTCTAATTTGGTCCCTAGTATTCCCCCTCCCCCTGCCCTCCTCCTGCTCCCTGTTGTTTTTAGATACACATGACAATAGAACTTTTGGAGTGAATAATTAACATTCATAAATGTTTTTTTTTTCTGTCTTCTAGTCTTTCCTCTGTGGTTAATACTTTTCTTATCTCTCTGGCTACTCTCTCACCTAGACGAACCACCCAGAAACCTTGATTGTTTTTTCCTCTCCTATGCTTGTCCTTTGTAATATATTTTCCAAATAGCAGGCAGAATGGCTTTCTTAAAATGGAAATATGGTCTTGTCAGTCTTATGCATAAGTGTATGCATTCTTTTGCATATGCTTGGAATAAAATCCAAGCTCACAGTAGCAGCCCTTAAGTCCCTTTTAGTCTGGCTCCTACTTATATCTCTGGGCATGTCTCATCCTACATTCCCCTAGCTTCCAGGTGCCATTCAAGCTGCCCTTACGGAAAGACAAGCATTCTCACCTCTCCATGCTCTCAAGGTATGCCGTCATTAGGTGTAAAATATTTTTTCTAAGCTCTGTATACCCTTCACTGTAGTCCTCCAAGGACTACACTGTCCTTGAGTACTCTATCAAGTGAATACCTGGTCCCACACCTCCTTCAGCACCATGCACTGACACATTTGTATTGTACCTCCAGGTAATGTCTATAGTCTTGCATGTTCTACTTAAGAAGACTATAAAGTTCACAATGCTGAAATTAGGAGTTAATTTAAAAAAACAAACAGTATGTCTTATTTATCCTTAAGATTTTTTTAAAGGGGGGGGACAGTGCAAGAGAGAGAGAGAGAGAGAGAGAGAGAGAGAGAGAAAGAGAGAATCTGGTTTTCATTGCTCTGACACTTAGTTGTATATGTGGTGCTGGGGTTTGAACCCGCATCCTTGTGCATGACAAGCAAGTACCGTAACCACTGAGCCACTGCTCCAACCCTGCTTAAGATATTTTTAATAACATACCTATGTTTAGAATGTACTTCATTCTAATGCACTTTTTAATTTGGTCCTCCGCATGATCTGAAAACTAATTTTTAGAATAAAGGTGGAAATAATATATTATGTTTCCATATTTAATAGAGATGCACTAACTTCAGAATTTGCTTTCCTCTACACAATTTGTGCTTCACATAGATATATAAAGATAAAGAGATGTTGTGGTTCTTATAACCTCACCGCTGCAGAGCGTGTGAATCCAATTATGCCGTGCTTTGAAGCACAGTAGACAGGCTGCTGCGCAACAGGCATGAGTCCTGAAACAAACAACACAAGGCTTAAGCAATCAGATTTAAAATGATACCACAGCCAGTGACGACTGGGCCAGGAAACATTTCAGTTCAGTTTAAGATTAATTTGGAAAATACAATAAAATTAAACCTGATGACTTTGTAAAACTTAACAGCCTTAGTATAGCTTCTTACCTCTATTACCTCTATGGTCCAGAACTTATGGGAGATAAGTTACATCTAGGTGCAGTCAAGAATGAAATGTAAATTTTTCTGCCTTCCTGGCTTTCTGGAAAGTCAAGGGAAATCACTTTTTTTTTTCCTAAAGCAGACAATCATCTTTAAAGCTAGTAAATTACCATCTAATTTTCAGTTTTTAAGTCTGAATTCTAAAAAATTACATTCAACATTTTTTTGTGGGTGGGCTTGAACTCTGGGGAAGGTCTACCTCTGAGCTACATCCCAAATTCCTTTTATATAATTTTTTGAGACAGTGTCTCACTAAGTTGTGAAGACTGGCCTCAAACTTGTGATCCTTCTGCTTCCTCCTCCTAAGAAGTTGAAATCTCCTAAATGGTTGAAGGATTTTGAATTGGTTAAGAGGGACTTGGCAATGATTGCTCATTGCTATAAATCAGTTTGTAATTCTGTCACCAATCTGTCTCATATGGTTTCATGTGATGCCTCTAAGAGTTTAAGAAAATTAAAGGTTAACTTCCTTTGATATAGACCTGTAATATATGCCTAGACTTTTCTTGTTCTGTGACTTAGTGAAAGAATACGGAAACAAAAATTTATGGTCCCATTTTATTTCCTGTCATAATTATGTAGTCAATAACTGAATTCAATCAATGATGGAATTTTAAATTTTCCATATATACACAGTAGTAATTGATTAAATTCATGTCCTGGAGAAAAAAAAAATCAGTATTATAGTTTATGTAGTATCTTTTCTACCCTACTGCCTAGTCTAGCCCAAAACCCTCTACAAGAAGACAAAAGGATAAGAAAAACCTATTTTACTGCAGAAAGTATTACTATTAAGCTTATTTCTCACAATTTTCAAGACCAACAGTCATTTAACTATAGTCATCTTTATATTTCAATTTTAACTAATTTCTTAGACTAACTTGATTTAATGCTTCATTTTAATTTGTAAATTCTGAGTCAATTAACAGTGATCTCTGATTACTATGATATTAATTTCAAATGTCATGCTAATAGTAGTAAATTGTTCTGCTGGGAGCACTCATCTCCACCCAGCTAACTAGATCCAGAACACCACCAATCAGTTGAGAGTGCTGTGCCAAAGTTCAGCACTCCCTGGGTGCCTTCCAGGTCCCAATTTACAAAGTATGTTTGCTCAAGAGTAGTTTAAATCCCTGAGGATGGCAGATTACACATGGTGTGTCTACCCAGGAATCTCAAAGTCCATAATACGTTGATTTTCTTGTTGGTGTTTTGGTTAAACAAAATGTGTACATTAATTAGGCTCATCAGTGTCAGCAAGAATTTACAATGTCTCCACAGATTCAGAGGTATATTAGGAGTATGAGATAAAGGTAACAACTAGGTTTAGCCAGACATTGCTGCTGCTTGTTCTTATATTTTAGTCCTTGCTTTACCCATTCCCTACATGCTTATGAATCAAAGGTAGTGATTTTAGATGGTGTTCACATGCTGCAGAAAATATAATGTGAACCGTAATAAAAAAATAAGCTACTCAGTGCTGGAGCGGTGGCGCGGTGGTTACAGTGCTTGCCTGGCATGCGCAAATACACGGGTTCAAACCCCAGCACCACGTACACAGCTAAGTGTCAGAGCAATGAAAGCCATGCAAAAAACTCAATAAAAATTGATTCTCTCTCTCTCTCTCTCTCTCACTGACCTTCTGTCTTTAAAAAAAAATAAATAAGCTACTCAACAAAGCCACAAAACACACAAGGGTGTTGTTCATAAATGTTATCAAAGATGGATTATGAATGAATATTTTTACGTATGTGGAGGTAATGAGCTTTTGAACTCAAGCTAGTTCAAGATGTCACAGAGGTGAAATAAGTCACTGCTTTGTTGTTTCTGGAAATAAGCAAGTACGAAATATATAGTATCTTTCATTTAAAGTAGAATTATCAATACAATCAGAATGTGAAAGAACTTGTTTGCATTTTTAAAATGGTACTTGGTTTTATGAATCTTGTATCATTCAAATAATATTTCCACTACTTTCCTCCAAAATGTTCCCCCTTGAACTGCTTTAATTTTCTAATATTAGATCAAAGCCTACATAAATCAATTTCAGACATTCAGGAACTTTCTAAAAATTTGTATAGCTTTATTGAAATATAATTGACATACAAGAAAACTACATATATTTAAAAAGTGCAGTCTGAAAAGCTTTGACGTGTGCATACACCAAAGAAACCCATGACCAAATCAAGATAACAAACATATCCATCCCTTGAAGTTCCCTGTACCTCTTGATGATACCATCCTTCTGTCTTTCCCCTCCACCCCGAGTAACCACTGATCTACTTTGTTATTATGGTCTTCATTTTCTTGAATTTTATATAAATGTAATTATATAGTCTTAGTTCTTTTTTATCTAGTTCTTTTTCTTATGATAATAATTTTGAGATTCATTTATGTTGTAATTTGTAACGATAGCTTGGTTTTATTCTACTTTTCAATATTGTGTTTTGTCAAGTTGTAGTTAATTTAGTTAAACAGTATTTTCTTTTAACATCAAATACACGTGGATTTCATCTATTCCTTATGTTTTGCACAGGTAAAGTGGTTGAGTGATCTGGAGTATTTTCTCTAACTTGCTAACTCACTCAAAATGCAGAAATTTACTATTTGCACCTCAATTTGCTACCTTGAAGATGGTGGCTACATGGGGAAGAAAGAGTTTTGTTTGTTTGTTTGTTTGTTTTTTGCTTGTTTGTTTTTTTGTTCCACAACGATTTTGAGTGGAGGTATAAATTTTTCAAATATTCAAAGTTTTCTGTTGGATCTCAAGATCAATTTTTCTTTGCAAGTATATTTTTATTTTGAATTAGCTTACATATTGGCTAACCATACTTCTTTTTCTTACTTTAGATCCATAACATCAACATATAACATATGTGATTTAAATAAAAATTGTTCTCAGAGGCTGGTCATCACATAGAACTGGGCTGGATGGGCATAGTATGCCTGGCAACGCCATTCACATGGTAGTTAGTATAAATTGTGTAGTTCACAACATGCAAGATTGCACATAGCAGCTATCTCTAGTGGAGGAGGATGACTGAGTGCATAGAGAAGAAGGAACCAACAGAGATAAGAGAAAAACAAAGCCAGGTGCTGTTTCAGAGGAATTAAGGATGAAAATAATTTAAGAGGTTTAAAGTGGTCACTAGAATCAAATGCAGAATCAAGTAAGAATCATTCTCTTTGAACAGGTTTTAGTATTATCTGCCTAAAACATAATATGTCTTTTGGTATTACACCTTTATCTAGCTACCATCCTACTTTTATTTAAAACAAAAAGTCCTCAAAAGGCATTAAATTCTTTGTCTCTCCTTTCCTTACCTCCCATTCATTCCACATCAGGCTTTCTTTTCAACACTCCAGTAGAACAGATCTCATATAGGTTGCCAATGGACATCTTGCCAAGTCTAGATATCTGCCTTCATCTTGCTTGATCCCTTCTGCAGTAGCCACTATTCTAGTTAATTATACTTTTCTTGACTTATTGGCCTCTGTAGCTTAGCTTTCTACTTCGCACCCGCTGGCAGCTATTATGTCTTTGCTGGTTCCCTCTACCACCTTGACCAGCAGATCTATACACTTGTTGGAGAACTCTAGTACTTTCCCTAGGTGATTTCAATATTCCTATGGATAACACCCATTCTCTCAAATTTCTCTCTCTTTCTCTCTCTCTCTCTCTCTCACACACACACACACACACACATACACACACACACTTATTTCTCAAATTTAAACCAGTTCACCATCCAGGAGCTGCCACTCTGCCTTGGGCTCTAGAGAGGGAGAATTAGACTACTTATAGTCATGTCTCCTTGTAGTTTTCTCTCCTTAAAATATGTATACTAATTCAAAATGTTTGATAGAAGTGAATTCATTTCAGAACTACATGTTGGTACTATAAAGTATACAGCATAATGAAAACATAAGTAAAGTAAATTGAAATGCATATAACCAATGCAAAGATTACCACTTTATCAAAATGTCATTTCTTATACTATTTAATCATTAAACATTTCTTTTTAGGGCTGTGGCTGGGGCTCAGTGGTAGAACACTTGCCTAATATGTGTGAGGCACTGAATTCAATACTTAGAACCACATAAATAATAAAATAAAATAAAGGTATTGTGTTTACCTACAACCAAAAATAAAAAAATAAATTCATTTTATCAAAAGAATACAAACCAGACCAGGAGAAAACAATTGCAAAAGACATATCCAATAAATGGCTGTCATCCCAAATATATAAAAACTGTAAAACTCAACAAAAAATAAATAAAAACCCAATTAAAATGGGCAAAAGCTACTTTACTAAAGGAGATACTAAACAGATGGCAAATAATTTTCTGAAAATATGTTCAATATCATGTTACTGGGGAATTGAAAATTAAAATAATAGAAAGATAGTCCTACACACTACTTAAAGTGGCCCAATTCCAAACACTGATGACCCCAAATGCTGGTGAATATATGGAGCAACAGGATGCTTACTCATTGTTGCTGTGAATGGAAGATGGTGGAGCCACTTTGGAAGACAGTATGGCAATTTCCTACAAAACATATTTCTACAATATAGTCAAGCAATTGTGCTCCTTGGCATTTAACCAAGGAATTGCATATTTATGTCAACACCACAACCTTCCCATGCATGTATAAAGCAGCTTTATTCCTAATTGCCCGAGTGAGTGGATAATGACACTGTGGTACATTCAGACAATGAAATATCCTTCCAAAATTTAAAAAAAGGAACTATCAAATCCTGAAAAGACATGGAAGAAACTTAAATGCATATACATAAGTAAAGGAAGCCAATCTGAAAAGACCCATGGTTCCCAGGGACTAGTGGGAAGGAGGGATGAACAGGCAGAGCACAGATAATTTTTAGGGCAATTAAACTATTCTGTAGGATAATGCAGTGGTGGGTATAAATCATTATTTCTGTCTAAACCTATAAAATGTGCAACACCAAGAGTGGACCCTAATGTAAATCAGTCTTTAGGTGACAATATGTGTCAGTGTGGTTTCATCTACTGGAACAGATGTACAGTCCAGAGAGGGTATTGAAGTGGGGGAGATTGTTCACATGTGGGGACAGGGACATTTAAGAATCTTCTGTACTTTTTACTCAGTTTTATTGTGAATCTAAAACTGTTATGTAAAATAAAGTCTATTTAAAACAATGCCCTTTTAGCTGAATTATGCTGAGAGGAATTGGAGCACTGTAGTTTGAGATGTGGCTATTGGACTGACTGAACTCGACTTCTGAATCCAGCACTGAGTCATGTCACTTTTAGAGAGGTAACTGCTGCGTGCTGCAGTGCTTTATGAGGACCAGGGTACTAGAAGTAGGTACTAAGAACCATCAATGAATTAATATGTGTAAAATCTTAAAACGGTACCAAGCACTACGATTTGCTGTTACTTTTATATAAATATACATTAAAGCTTGTAATTTTCCCTTGAGTTGAAACATCTCAAATTAATATTTTATTGACTTGCATACATGTTCATCCACATTGTATTTTTTTTAATGAAATGTCACAAATCTGGCACAGTGTCCTCAGTTTATTTCTGAACCTTAGCAAACTGTGGACTAACGCTCATTATAATTCATAAGAATTTATAAAAGTGCATTCATGGCAAATCTGTGCTTATTTCCTTTTAAGCACAAAGTATAACAAAGTAATGTTTTAGTACATTCCTCTGAAATGTATAAAACCAATATAAGGGCCCCTGTTGCAGGGAGGAGGGTGGGACATCACTGGTTGAATGGCTAGGTGACTCCATCACACTTTACAGGGAATTCTGTCAGTATACAGCAGTTGCTGGAATGAATATAGGCTTTTAAAAGCTTACAGATAAATTCCCATAACACAGGGAAATTATTTTGTCATTATGTTAAAGGACTTAAGAACAACGATAACAACAAAACAAAGGATTATATATGACCATGAGAGAGCAGTCACTAAAAAAATGCTGTTTAAGTCAACCTTGGCAGAAATCGCTTATTTGTGCTTAAAAAACTGAATACTTAAAAACGTTAAGAATGCTATTTTCAATATTAAATATAAGTCTGTCATTCTGCAAGTTTACTTACAGAAATGCAAAATAGCTCTTTCCAAAATATATCAAGTCTCATAGACACACCTGTTAAAATCTGTCATAAATATAAATTTTATTTTATTTTTAAATTTTTTTAAAAAGATAAAGAGGCAGTAAAAGAGAAAGACAGAACCGATTTTATTTTTTCAGCTGGTTTTAATTTTTCCTACCCTTAGTTGTGTATATGATGCTGGGGCTTGAAGCCAGGTCCTCATGCATGCCAGCCAAGTGCTCTACCACTGAGCCACCTCTTTAGCCCCATAAATGTAAATTTAAAAAACTATAATCAGTAGAAGGTAAAGCTCTATCCACAAAACAAATACTTTCTAGTATCACTTAGGATATTAACAATAAACCACCAACTGATGAGACAACTATGTGACACACACACACACACATACATACACACACAGTTGTCTCATACCAACTGGTCCGTTAGGGTGTATATATATACACATACATACATACACATACATGTACATACATACACATATGTGCATATATATACATACACATATTTGTATGTATTAAACACTAAAATATCTGAAGATTTTATAATTATAGAAGAAAGTCATTTAGAAAGCTAATCCATTTCCATGTTAGTTGATTCTTCAATGTTCTTTCTACCCATATTTGTAAGAGACAACTTTAATGTTTATATCTCAAAGAAGGTAAAAATCTTAAAAAGATTTTATGCTAAAACTGAAATCTCTTCAGACAAGGCAACTGTGCTGAATACACAAACATTTGCTTCCAAATGAATAGAAACCATGTGAAATGGGCTATATAGAAAAGTGAAAAAAATTTCAAGTTAGGAAAATAAATTGTTAATCTAAGGAAGCTACTTATTGGAGCTTAGCAGTTGTGCTTTAAAAAAGCAGAAATCTAAATCTCTCACATATTTTTACAACCAAAAAAGAAACTGCTTAGCCATCCATCTATTTTTAACTCCCACTTCTCTAATATGAGGGAAAAGTGAGAACTAGTGGGAATCTAACCGTGTGCATAAAGCTGACCGAATTAACTGCTGGACTGCCTCATTATGTGATACTCCCCGAAACAGAATATCTTATCTGATGCTACCTTCTCCCTTCATCTCTACATCATCCATGAAGTTATGCTTTAAAGTGTGGCAAGACACTAAAAGGTAACATAAACTTTCATAACCAGTATATCTTTTATAATAAAAGTATTTCCAGAAAGGTAAATCTAATGGTACTTTCCAGTGACAATTCTCAAAAGTTGATCCTAGTGTTCCACCAAAATCCTCCTTTCTAAAATTTCAGTCATTGCCTGTTGTACAGTCAGAAGAAACTGAGATGAGCTATCTTAATTAATCAAAGAATATCCCTAGGCATACTAGAGGGATACACTTTCTTAAAGTGTAATCCAGATAACTGCTTTACTTGGGAGCAGAATTTCAGGACCCTCCTCAGTCCCTCTTCAGTGAATCAAAAGCTGCATCTGACCAAGTCCTGGGGAATATTCATGCACATTAAAATTTAAAAAAGCTCTGTTTTAAAAGACTATTTCCTAATAGCTCTCCCTTTCCCATAATAAGAAAACCTAAATCTTTTATCTGTGCCTCAAAAATTTTATTAATAAATACTTAACATTTCCTACTAATTCCTTCTAATACATGTCTTCCTAATTATTTTTAGACAAAAGACAGAAAAATAAGCCCCAGCCTCCACGGACTGCCATGGAAAACTTTGCCAGTACTAAGGAAGAATGGTGGCTCACATGCTCCTGACAGTTGGCATCTGAGGAATTAAGATCCAGACAGTAGTGGAATAGTTTACCCATCCACTGTATATGCTAAATTATTGCAAAATAACATTGCTTTTATTACCACTGCTCATTCCCATTATGATTTTCAAGTTATGTGTTCTATTAGGGATTGTTTAACTATAAGTAAATCTCTATTGTAGAGACTTTTAAAAAATAAATATGACAACATGTAACCATAGTTTAACCACACTGCCTGAACTTTGCAGTTGCTAAATAAGCATTAGTTCCCTATCATTAGGTCTCGCTAAGTTGCTTAGGGCCTCCCTAAGTTTCTGAGGCTGCCCCTGGCTCCCCAGGCACCAGAATTACAGGCATGCACCACCATGCCTGACTTGAATTTGTTATTTAAAATGGTAATTTGTCACTTTTGTCTTAACACTATATACTATCTATTTTAGATAAAACTCATAGTACAAGTGGACATTTTACCAGCTGTTATTCTAAGACACTTCAAATTTTTTTTATGATTTTCAGGTATTTTCTTGAGTCTCTACCGTTTTAATTTCTGTGTAATAAGAGTCTCACGGTATCCCTCACAAAAACGACACTGATTGATTTGTTTCTGGGATATAGACAAAGTCCCTAGCAAACAGCAAGACCTCAGTAGCTGAGTATGTAGGCAGGTAGGAAAAGAGCTGCTGGATAGATTTCTTTCTCTGTGACAATTACTTTTCTTCATAGTTTGAAGTAAATATGCAGGAAGCACATTTCACTCTTATGGGGTGTCCTACTGTTTATCTGCATTAAATCAGACTTCATTCTTCTCTGTTGTTCCTTCCAACTGTTTTTATTTAATAGTCAAGGACAAAATGAGACCATGATTATATATTATATTTACAAACAACAACTCATTATAAGAGTCCATATGGTCAACAGAGAACAACAGCTGGAACTCCTGACCTGAGAACACTCATCCTTCAGTATGCTGAAGAATCTCTCTCCACTTTACTTGTCTGTTTGTTAAAACCATTAATTGCATTTGAAACTCCGTCTGCGTCAGCTGGCCATTACTCATTAACTCCTCTGCCCAAACCAGTGCATCCACTTAAGGTTTTACTTCAACAGTGAAGGACTCAACTGAATCAATGGAAGAGATCATGAGGACAGACCCTAGTTCAGTTGAACACTGCCCATGGATATGTCTTCACTAGAGTGAGCAGAAAAAAAACATCTACAAGGAAATAAGTTTTGGAAAACAGAAGAGATTAACATTACAAGTAGTTTGACTTTGATAATTTCTCAAAGATTCTTTTGTTCCTGTAACCACTACATATATGCTTTGACTCAAAGGCATAAAATTGTTGAAACCATTTCTGAGAAAATGGTAAAGACTGAGGTGACCTCTTTTACTTTCTTTTATTAACTTTTTTCTTCTATTGAATTTTTATCAAACTAACATCATTAGCATCATTATGGGAAGAACAGAGGTTCTTGACTAGTGAATAAGACGCAAGGCGATTTGTTTTAAAGGTCTTTGTGAGATGAAGGCACATTAACAAAAGAGACGTAGCGGGGATCATGCAGACTGGCCAATGGCAACAAGGAAATAATTTAAACGCACTGAGTGTGGAGGTTGGCATTATGAAGGAAGAATACTAAGGACAAACTAGAGAGGATAACAAACCAACCAGGTGGATAAAAAACTCAACCATTTTAAATGGCGTTGCCTTGAATGTTGGGACAAAAATCAGAGAAGAAAAAGTTCGTAATGCTATAATATTCATTACTGTAACAGTGCCGGAAAGGTAATTTGAAACCAAAACAATCTTATCACTAAATTAACATTAATTCATCATTTTATCTGTATGAATAGAGAAAGATTAATATATGGTTCCAAATATTGAATCTGAGACAATAAGAAAAGGATAAACTCCCAAGGGTGAGTGGTGTAATAAAGCAAGCTCTCAGACAAGAAAGCAACATGGTCAATAAATTGTAAACCTTAAATTGGTCTTTTCAAGGCTATGTTTTGATTTTTTAAAAAATAATTCTAGAAAAATAAATCTTTCAGGTGGTTTTATAAGATCAAGAGTTCTCCCTTTTTGCCTTTAATGTCTTTTCTTTAAATTTTGTTGGGGAGTTGTGTTGTTGTACAATTATACATGCATGTGTAGTAACAATATGACATGCTCCTGATCCTAATCCAAAATCATCCCCACACACCCACACCCCAATCTCTTGCTCTTCTATATTTCCCCCATAACAGATATAAGTATCTTTATATATATATAAATATGTAAAAGATTGTGCAATTTTTAGGGTTAAATGACTGCAGAAGTGTTATTTGGCTTCTCAGGGGAATAAACAGTAAACTACATTGTTCATTCCCCTAGATCTCTCCCTATTATCCCTCCCTCCCTCTTACCTCCTTCCTACCTCTTCCCTCACAGATCCCTCCCTTTCATCTGTCCCTCTTACCTCCCTCTTTCCCCCTGTCTAAGGTTCCCCTAGATTATGTGTGTCTAGACTTTGACTTTGGTGTGTCTAGTACATGAGCTTGATCTTTCACCCAAGCCTGGGATTTGCTCTAGGCTCCATAAATGAGGAAAAACATCTGACCCTTGAGTCTCTCAGTTTGGCTAATTTTTCTCAGCATGATTTCTTCCATTGCCATCCATTTACCTTCAAAGACCATAAAATAATTGTTTCTAATAGCTGAGTAGAACTCCATAGTATGTGTATATCTACACACAGCTTTTGGATCCATTTATCTAGTGAAGGGCATCTGGGTTGATTCCATAAGTTAGATATTGTAAACTGAGCTGCTATGAACATTGATTTTGCTGTGTCACTATAATGTGCTGATTCTAGCTCTTCTGGGAAAATACCCAAAAGGGGGATAGCTGGGTCGTATGGTGGATCCATCCTTAATTTTTTGAGAAGTCTCCACAGTGGTTTCCAGAGTGGCTATACTTTATAACTCCGGTAAATTCCACAAGTGTTTTGAGGACTTTACAATGTATATCCAATAGGGCAAAAGCTTAAGATTTTATGGAAGGTTTACTAATGAGATGACATATACACTGTCTTTAAAGTGGTATTAGGTTGCTATAGTTTTGATATTGTTTGTCCCCAAAAGTTTCATGTATTAAAGGCTTGTTCTAGATGGTGAAACCTTTAGGAGGTGGGGCCTTTATGCAAGGTCTTCAGGTCATTGGGATTATGCCTTTGAATGGGATTGCTTGTCACTGCCAGTCCTCTCTTTTGCTTCCTGGTTCATAATATAAGTACTTTGATCTGTCACACACTTTTGCTATGATGTGCTGTCCTTGCAAGAGGAACAAGGTCAAAGACTGCCTTAATTTGGACTAGGACCTCTAGAACTGTGAGTCAAAATAAATCTTATCATTTTATAAGTTAATTATTTCAGATATTTCATTAGATTGCAGGTGGCTAATACTTAGATAAACAGTAAGTATTCAATAAATGTTAATTATCATCATATCTTTAAATGTTTTCATTGGATTAAAAAGCAGTAGTACCATATTGCATTTCCCTATTCTTCCTCTTTGGGGCAAGGAAGCCCCCTTGCATGGTGTGGAATCTTTCCCAGAGAGTACTAAATTGATTAAACTCTGAGGCCTTCCAACCATCCCAATCGATTCCTAAGAGCAAGTGCATAGTGTTCATGGCTCTCTTAAGCATTTCTAGCTCTCTTAGCTTTATACAAAGAATCCACATAATTATCTCATGATTACAGTCCCAAGTTTTTGTACATTTATACTTTCAAAAATATTTCTTTTTCATTCTCTAATAATTTACACCATTTCCTTATCATTTAAAAATAAAATTTTCTTTTGGAAGAGTGTAAATTTAGCTTTGTAAATTTGTCTTCTTTAGGGCTAAACTTCCAGAACCTAAAATTTGGTCTTCTCTAGAGCACATATCTCTTTCAAGTATTGCTCACTCTTATCTTTTATTTGAAATGTTATAATTTATAAGAACATGTTTATTAGGAAAACTAACCAGAATACCCAGAATGATTTATACAATTAGACTTGTAATAGCTTTAGGGATGTCATTTTGACTTGAAGCAATCCAGAAAATGAGAATTATTCTATATTTTCAGAAATGATAAAGAAGGGGATTTCTACATGTTTCCTGGTTGCAGCTTTAGTGGTTTAAGGACCATCTGACAGTGATTCCAAGAGACACGAGAAAAATGCTAAAAATCAAATACTGATTCAGTCACAGGTATCCCAAACGACTCCCTAAATATTGTCTGGGCTGTGAGGAGAACAGGGTGGGGAATAGTGGTAAATTCCTATTCTGAGATCACTATACCAACTGAAACCAAGCAGGCAATTTAAGAAAGACTCCCTAGTTTTGGACATGAATAATTCAGAATTGCTTTCTGATATGGATCAAACTTCTTAAACTTCATAAATTCACTCAAACTCTTCAAGAACCATTGGTGATCTTATCCTAGAGTTTTGAAAGTAAAGTCATTGGCTAAGTTTTTCCAAAAATTCCTGTCAGCAGTTAATTACCATCGATGAATAAGATATCAGCTGATAAATAAATCATATTATTCTGAATGAAACAAAGTCTTGGATTGCTTGTAGGGTATCAATCCACCAATGTTTGGTGTGGCAAATAATCAGCTATCCACTGCAATCTACTTTTTTTTTATTCACAGAGCTAGAATGCATTTCCAAAATGTGAACTATATTCCAAAATGTGAACATTCCCTAAATGGAACGTGAAAGAAGTGAAGTTTGCATTACTGGGCGATGGGTTTTGAAAGAGTAGCTATCCCTCCTCATGTTCCTTTCTTCTTTCTGTTAGAGAGAAAGGAGTCCACCAATTTTAGAACAGTCTTGGAGGCTCAATGTTGAAGATGTAGATCTGTCAGTCAGGTAGAGGTACCCTGCAACAAGGATCTTGCTCTGGGCTTACATATAGATGAAGAGAAATCTTTACTATGTATAAACTATGACATGTCTGGGTCTATTTATTATAGAAGCTTAGCATATGCCAACCACTATATATGCCACATTTTAAAAATTATATACTTTTACTAAAATCATATGAGAATAGAAATGGTTTAACTTCATTTTAGTACTTTTAACTTTGTTAAAGGTGCTCTCATGTGCATTATTGCTTAGGAGTATCAACATGATTTCTAAAAAACAGTAAATTCCAGGAAAATATATAGATAACTTTTAAAAAATATAGTGTTGCAGTAAGATAACTTTAAAAAGATGCAACTTAAAATAAGCATATAGTTCAAATACTTGATGCTATGCAATAAAAAATTCCATAGAATAAAAACATAAAATAAAAATTTTAATTTCAAACCTAAGATGATAAATATGCTTTAAAGATCTACTTTTTTTTATTGATTCAGCCTCATCTTACATAATGAAGGGATTCACTGTTTCACATTCATACATGCATACATATTAACAGAGTTACTTAAACCCAATCCTTGTCCAGGATAAAGATCTACTTTTATAGTCCAAATCACCAATAAGAAATGTTACTGTTAGCATAATAATAGTCTTACCTGCTAAAGATGACATGTTGATAATGATGCCGCCTTCTCCTCCATTTTGCTTACTCATGTAATCCAAACCAAGATAAGTTCCACTGATAACAGAAACCTAATGCAGAGGGATAAGTGGAAAAAGCATTATAGCCATTAGCTTTTATCATATATTTTCACAGCAAAGTTGTTATTTCAGTTCATGCGTCTGGAAGTATTATTGATGAAAGTGGATTTGTTTGTTTATTTTAAAGGTAGTCATTGATACTGGATTCCCTCTTTTGTTTACCTAACACTTTGGTAGCTTGTCATGTTTTTATAAAACTTCCCTGCATTTAGTTGCCAAATATGGGATTTTATTCTAAAGGTTATATTCTAATAGTGTTTTTATCACTTTAATTCAATTCTCAGCATCCTTTGAAAATTCTAAACCTTCTGTTTTCTTTTCTAAATAGTGGATACACAATTTAATTATTCTTCTTGGCACAAGGTTCTCATATCTAAGTATTAGATGTGCCACATTCATCCACACATTTAACTCTCGTGAACCTTGGAGTATAGCATAGTGGCTACCTTGATTTACTATAATTTTCATTTTCTCCTCTTTTCCTTTGAATAAAAAGTCTATTTTGCTCTTGCATCTATGTTGTCTCCATGTACAGTAGAAGGTGCTGGGTGTGGGGGCACAGGCCTGTAAATCCTGGCTTCTCAGGATGCTGAGGCAGGAAGATTACAAGGTTGAGATCAATCTTGGCAATTTTGCAAGACCCTGTCTCAAAACAAAACAAACAAACAAAAAAATGCAAGGGCTGGGGATGTAACTGAGTGGTAGAGCACCCCTGGGGGTTCAGTCCCAGTACCAGAAAAACAACATCACCACCCCAAAACAGCAGAAGGTGATCTCCCCGGCTTTAGTGTACATGCTGATTAATCTCATGCTGTCACAGAAATCCCATTCTCCTTGAAAATGGAGGATTGAGACTTGGGCAGTCAGCAACTTGGGCAGTCAGCTGGAAGTGGGGGGTAAGGGAAAGGATGTCATTGATCAATTATTTGTTCTTCGTTAACGAACGGTGAGACAGTTACTTCACTCAATTTGTGTTGCTTGTACATGTGTGTTGACTGAAGCGGATAGCCATATTGCTAGCATCAGGATGAGGAAACCAACATAAAGGATGGCAGGTGAGTGAGAAGAAAAGACAGTAGGTCCTAATGATATTACTAATCTTCATTATCAAATAATCCTGAATTCTTGGGTTGTGTGAAATCACATAACTGTTTTATCTAGTTCGAGTAGAGATTTTCTGTTACTTGGACACATGACATGATCTTCGGTAATGTTGATTGTTAATTTTATTCATCACTGCTTATAACTATCCTTTAGTAGTTTACTGTTTAGCTATTTGCCTCCACATGTAGGAACTCTTCCTGCTTTTATTCTACCATTTAAGAATTCACCACTACCAGAAAACATCTGTGAGTTAAAATGATATTTGAAACCTTCTTTTTCCTTTTACACTTAAGAACTCTTCTCTCTTCAAACTCATAATTTTAAGAAGTGAAAATTCCCTTTGACATCTTAATTTCTACTTTTTTCATCCTTTGCAATATTTCAAAGAGAATGATTCAGTAGTTAATGAGTCTGAAACTGAGGGTGCATATTTGTTTACCTTCCTTTATTATATTAAAAGGTTCTTTTGGAATTTTCTTGACAAGTATTCCGAGATGCCTCTCCTTTATAATAATAGTTCCAGAAGAGAAAAGCAAATTGAATATTCTATTCATTTAAGCCAGTTTGATATTAAGTAGGCTTAGGGAAAATGAATAAAACCTCTTACATGATTCCTTTGAAAAGTAAAAAGAAAACACTGTTTATATAAGAAGGAAAAAATGTAGATGGCTAAAATTACTGAAGTCAGTTAGATTCTGTTAGTTTCTGCCCAATCTTTAGCAAGTCTGAACAGAATTTCTGTTTACATGCATTGGCACTCCGCTTTTATTCTCAGGTATTTACAGCTTTGCTGACACCCTGCTTTTGTGTTTTCAATGTAAGATGTAGCCAGATAAAAATTTTGGAAAGATTTAAACTTTATTTTACATTTTTTTGAAGGGAGTTATTTACCCTTCTTTGGTGGAAGAGGACAAGGGACTACTTTTCTCTTATAGTATCAATTTAAGAGCTCAGTCTACAAGACAGGCCTAATTCTTTGTGCATAAATGATATTTTTCTCCCTACAATAGCACTCTTTTACCTATACCAGATCATACACACACAAACACAAGGAATTGTAAGAAAACCATATAATTAAATATTTCTTGTTAATAACTGTTTTTTTCTTAGTGCAATGTTTATATAGCTTATAGATTAGGTCATTATATTATCACATATCTAGAAGAAAAGAAAATTATAGTCATTTTCAGATACAAATACAAAATGAGTTGATTCTATAGTATCATTCTAGCCAACTTTGTGAAGGTAGTTAAAATTCTGCATTTGACTTTTTTTTTTTTAAGAGAGAAGGACAATGAGAGTGAGAGAAAGAGAGAATCCATTCTACTCCGTTTTTCATGTGGGCTTTGTTGCTTTGTTGTGTACATGGTGCTGGGGTTTGAATCTGCGCCCTTGTGCATGCCAGGCTGCAACTGCTGCGGCACTGCTTCAGCCCCTGCACTTGACTTTCAAAAAAGAGATTATATCGAATCAATTGTTGGCAAAATGATCAAATTAAAACTTGCTTACACTATGATCTTGGTTAAGAAGAGAGAACTTTTACTTGTAATACTATAATTGTAAGGGTGCTATATTCCAAATCTTGTTTTCTCCACTAATTATAGCATTCTGTAACTGAAGATCACTCCTATAAATTTCCTTATACTGGGAGTAATTCTCTAGTAGAAAAGATGAATGGATAAATGGTAACAGCCTATTTATTTAACTCTCTTATCATGCATCATGTCTTCCTGTGATACACAGACATGTGCATGTGGACACGTACATGCACTCACACACACATACCACACACTTCTTTTTTCCACTATTGAAATTTCCAATCTGTCATTTCTTGATTTCCATTTCCCCTATCTCATCTCCTTCCATTCAGTGGTTCCTCTTAGTTTATTTATGATTCTTCATTAACTGCAATAAAAAAAATTCACTCTTCTAAATCATGCTACTTAGTTTTTCAGGGTCCTTGCATTTTCTCCAGCCTCATTCTCAAAATATATGAATAAATTTTCTTAAATCCCTTTTCATTCTTTTTTAATGTTCAATTTTCCAATTTCTTCCTTGTTTTAGCACTAAATATTACTGCATGATTCACCTTTGCTACTTATAATTTAGCAAACTCATCCCAAGGTAGTTCAATTTGCTCTTTCAATAGAGTGGCAATGGTGGGAAATAATTACTAATTTATTTGCAATGTCTAGTCTTAGGAGCCAAGAAAATGGATCACATTTAAGAATAATATTTCTTTCCATTTCTTCAACCTCTCAGAGATAGAGGAGGACAGAGGAAACTATCTCATACAACTGAGGTAGTGAGAAAATATAGGTTTTGCTACCTGGAAAAGAAACACAATTTAGTGAATGAATATTATGAAGTAGGACTATGCTAGATGCATCACATAACTTATGGTTGATTTAGGCTTAACTGTCTTTAGAGGTAGGGAGTTTATCTTCCCCCTTTTATAAACTGGGAAATTCTACATCAGAGAAATTAAGTAATATTTCATAAATTAGATTCAGGACTTAATTTTAGTTTTGATTAATTTCAAATGCATACCTTTTCCAGAGTTAATCTTTAAGCAAAATTAGTGTAGATTTTAGGGAAAAAAATCACCACTAACAGCCATTTATTTTGTTTAACTTTTATTTGGACATATGAAAGTATCCAATATATGTTAATTATAGATCCAAATTAGATTATAATTTCCACCTGAATTGGGATGAATTATTTAGTTTTATTAAAGCTTAAAAATTAAAGTAAAAGAAATATATTGTAGAATCATAAAATTACACAATTATCAATATTCAAAGTTAATTTTACATCTGCCAGCATGATTTTCAATAGTTTTGCAAAGGCTCATTCTTTCCTAAACATTCCTGGAGATATTTGAGTAGCTATAAAGGACATTGCTGCTTCTAGATTCAGAGTAAGAAGGAAGTGTAGAATAGTTTAGTGAAACAAGAGTGGGAAGAGGTTCAGTGTATCTCTTGTGTGGGAAGAGTGGTGAGATCAGCAAAATGAAGGATAAGGAAGGGGTTAGTGTGGTAAATAATGAAAGTGGAAGGACAGATGATACTTTGGCAGCACCGATCTATTAGGAAATCACCTAAGCTTTGTACTAAAACACAGAAATGACTATCTATGCATGTGAAATATATAATGGCAGTTTATCCAATCAATATTAGTTGAACTTCTATTCTGTGATGACACAAAATAATAGTTTTCTGACACAGAAGAGATTGTGGTTTACTAGCATAAGTTACGTATGCATTAAAAGAATTCTAATAAAATTGTAAGTTACTAGTCCTGTGAGGATTATAGAAATTTGTTGGAAAAGATGTCAGAAGAGGGCGCTGAAGCAGTGACTCAGTTATACAGTACCTGCTTGGCATGCATGAGGACCTGAGTTCAAACACCAGCACCATGTACATAACTGGGTGTCACAGAAACCAGAACCAGATGAAAAATAAATAAATATTAATTCTCTCTCTCCCTTTCCCTCTTTCTCTTAAGAAAATGATTTCAGAAGCGAGAGCTATGGGGTAGGGAGTAAAGCTCAGTGGTAGAGTGCACACATGCTTAGTATATGTGATGCCCTGAGTTCCATTCCACCGGAAAAAAAAAAAAAAGAGTTATGTGGTGACGCAAAAGAACAAACATGGAATTGCATGAGACCAAGGAAGCAAATTGTATACAGAACACAGTCTAAAAAACAAACAAGAAAAAAATTACATGAACCACACACAAATGTTTGCATTACACTAACCGAGATAATAAAACTGAAAAAACAAAGATTTGTCAGACTCTAATTTACCTTTGCAATGGGTGCAGGTAGCAGGGATTTTGAAGCTGTAAGTAGCAAAGGTTAAATCTTGTTCTATGTAAAACTAAGTAAGTGTCATCAATCCCTAAGTTAAGCTAAGAAGTGGCCTATGTCAGTAGAATCCCAAGAAAAATTTAGGCTAGCTAAATTTCTGTGGGGAAGAATCCAGGAGAGTTAGTTGTAGCCAAAGAAGCTGAAATAAAAATTCCCTGGTCTTCAAGAATTTCCTATTTACAAATGATGTAGGTACTTTCCAGCTTGGAGCAGGTGCTTATTCATTCACCCAGACTTCATTAAAGTAAATGTGCTCTTTAAGCTGGGTGAATACAAATCATTTGAACCTCATAACTGCCTCCCTGTTTTCATGTTTCCCTCTATTACCTCTAGCCATTGTACCCTGTTTCTGACAGCTGAGTTCTGAGTTAAGAAAAGACCCAGTAGGTGTTCATTCTGAATGCACTGTAAACAGAATCTGTGTACCCTTGTAATCTTTATCTATAATAGGTGTAGTGATTACTGATAAAACTATTAATAGTATCGGTAGTAAGATTGAAGGGAAAATAATATTATGTAATTTTTGTGTTTTTTCACTGGGATAGCTAGCTTAAAAAAAAGTTCTTGTTATTTGAGGTGGTTTGGGAAAGTATCTTAAACTTTTAAAAAAATTCTTAAAAATTTCTGTGGTTCTCAATTGGCTGTATATCCAAAATTTTGTTTTATCAGAAAACAAAGGGTGTGATGAATTATGATTCTTAATGAGCCAGGGGTAGCAATTAAAGATTCAAAAAGTATGCTGCTCTTACCACAGAAAATGATCAAAGCTATCCAATGGATTTAGGAAAGAAATGGAAACATCATAAAAACTGAAAGAAAACAGTAAACATTAAAGTATAAAAGAGAAAAGAAAAGTAAATATAAATGGCTTAAATTTACAAATGTAAAACTAGCACATGTTCCTGGATATAATATACAAAATAAGATCTCACAATAAGTATCAACAAGTAAAAGATGTAATACAAATGTGACTTATATTTTCAAAATAAGGGCATTTAAGGAGAGATACTAGGTAAATGTGAATCAAAAGGAAATCATGGAGTACCAATTTTATATCTGGAAATATAGGACAGACGTAAAATACCACAGGCAGCAAATAGAGATGTAAGTTTTTAAAAACAAATCAAAGATCAATAAATTATAATCACTAGCAATTCAGGCTCTGAACACAATAGGTTTATAATATGCAGGGTTTAATCTGATAGAATTACTGAAAGAAGTAACTGACATTTATCAGATATATGAATGCCTTTTGTTCAGATACTGACAGATCAAGGATAAATCGAAGCATCATTGACACTTAAACCAAATAGGAACACTATAAGAAAATAAAAATTGTAAGCTAATATCATTTATAAACAGAGAAGTAAATATTAAATTAGGTCTAAGCTAAAAAATTCAATGGTAATTAACTATTAATTTAGATTAATAAAGGAAGATTTAGCCAAGTATTATTTAATATTTCATTAATTTCACTATATTACTGACCTAAAGTAGAAGAAAATCATAGAATTGTCTCAAATCAGGTCTCTCAAACACACACCACACACACACACACACACACACAGACACACATTTGTGATTAGAATCCTCGAAAGATTTTAAGAGACACTTCAAATAGGTTTTAAAGTAATTTTCAAATATGGTAAACCAGGAATACGGTAGATAAATTTTTAAGAGATGCAATGTGGGTGTTTGTTACTATAACATTTTATTCTTGAATAAGGAATTTAGGAATCAAGTTTGGGGAGCATCCTTGTATCTTTACCAAGGTGTGGCTTATAGATTCATTTCTTTCTTGAGGTAGTATAATTCTCATTTCCTTTACCAAGTTATTACAATTAAGTAATTGCTTCATGGGAATTTCAATTAAAGCCAAAAATTTATTGACTAAGCACTATCTTTAAGATAGTGTGCTGATTGCTGAGAGAGAAACAGAGAAAGCAATACTTTTTTTTTATTTTTATTGAGTTTTTCACATGACTTTCCTTGCTCTGACACTTAGTTGTGTAAGTGGGTGCTGGGGTTTGAACCTGTGTACTTGTGCATGCCTGGCAAGCACAGTAACTGCCAAGCCACCGCTCCAGCCCCAACAATATGGTTTTTAAAGTTTACAATCTCCTAGGAAGACATTCATGAGGTAGGAGGCCACTCCCTATATACTTATACACACACAGTGGCCACATGGTTCTTTATATTTTCCTGCTTTGCAAGACTTGCAAGAATAAACTTATTAAGGACAGGGTGATCCATATAAAGTTCATCTGACATTTTGTTGTAGCTAACATTTGGGTTTTTACTAAATAGCTTATGTTAAAGGTGTTTATTAAATGAGATAATCAGCAAACTTGTAACACATGGATAAAACAGAAAAAAATTATAGTTTAATTTTATCTTTTATATAATTTGCTCATTGAACATTGTGAAAATTATGCACACACACCACACATGGCCTTCAGTATAAAAATCTTACCAACTACAAAGATCAATTATCATTCTAACCTTGTTTTCTGGTACATTCCTAGCATTTACTTAAGATTTATTTCCTAACTAAATAAGTCAGGGTTTAGCAAGTTGTTTCTGTAAAACATCAGGTAGAAAATATTTTAGTCTTTGTAAGTCATAGGACCTCTGTCATAATGTTCAACTCTGCCATTAAAGCATGAAAGAAGCCATTGACAATATGTAAGCTGAATAACTGTCTGTGTTCTAAAATTAAACTTTATAGACATTGAAATATGAATTTCAGATATTCATATATTCATATTATTACATTTTCAATCATTTAAAAATATAAAAATCATTTTTATCTTGCAGATCATATGAAACCAGATGGCAGGCCCTGTTGGGCTGTGGTTTGGAGTATACCAACCCCTGAGTTAAACAATTTACTTTATATTTTCTTATTTCCTCTTAATATTTTAAGACAAAATTATTTTCATAATTATATCTCAAATTTCTTCCTGTTTGAAAAGGAAGAGCTTCTGTCTAACTTTCTGTAACTTTAAGTTTTCTGTATTACAGTTTCTTTTTTTGTTTCTCTGAATACAACAAATGTTTTATTTTCTTTATAAGCATCATGTCCTTAGTGTTAGGCAATCAACATGATTAAGATAACTTACCAAATTAATTTGCAGAGTTTTTTCCCAGTTTTTCTCATTATTCACTCCAGCATTATTGACCAAAATGTCCAATCTTCCAAAGTGGTCTACAACTTTTCTAAAAGTATCTAATTTAAAAAAAGACAAGTACATGTACATTTAAATCATAATCTATGTATGCCATGAAATGAATTTTTATGTATTTATCCTCATAGAAAACTGTACTTATAAGCTATGACTTAATTCCTTGTTCAGTATGTGGTAGGTGGACCAGTAGCATCAATCAGCATTACCTGGAAGTTTGTTAGAAAGTCTCCTTTTCATTCAGTTGATTTTATTAGATGAATGCAACTTCAGTGTTTACTATTTAATTGTTTTCTTTCTCATTTTTATTACTACTGTACATTATTAGTGTGTATAAAAACAATGTTCAATCAGGGTAAATTTGTATAGATTCTAAGGCCTGAATGCCACTCATTATATTGTCCAACCAAATATTCAATTCTTGCAAAATCTATTTAGCCAGTCCAAAGTAGGCTTTAACCACCTTATTATTGAGAAATTCATTATTTCTCAAAGCAGCCTTTTATGTTCTATTGAGTTAAACTCTTTCTATGGGCCTCTTACCATGCATTCTAGCTCTATTACTTGAGAATATAGATAACAATTGTGTGGTTGGTTGTTCTCACATCTCCATGCTAACACATGAGTTCCTTTAAAAAAGTAGACCAACACAAGTTTTATTTTGATTCAAACAAATTTTTAGAATTAACAACCACCAAACATGTTTGGGAAGACATGGATTAATCAGTTTCCAAATGGGTAAATTACTATGAAAGTTAGTTGCTAAAGACATTGTTAAGGCTTTCTAATATGCATCCTTTTTTACTCACAAACTAGATGGAAAACAACAAAAAACTTAAAACTTACTTTTTCATGGAATTTTTCAACTGTGTATTAAGATCTCAAATTGGTTTCAGTAAAGGTCATCCAGGGAATATTAATTTATATTTCCTCGCTTCCCTGCTAAGTATGTTCTAGTCTCTATAACTCTATAGTCATTGCCCCAGTTTACAGGTAATTAGGTTGTTAAATATGTGTGTCTAATTTTTCTTTAATTTCTTCATACCATTTTCCAAAGCATTCCTTATACTTTATTTTCACCAATGGTATAATCCAGTATTTTCTTTCTGACATCACACTGAGTTCTGGGCTCAAGTGAGTTACATTTTCTTTGCTGTGGTACTCTTTATAAGTTACCTAAACTCTGTGCTGCAATTTGTTAATTCATAAAATAAGTTATAACATCTCCAAAAACCTTTTAAGCTCTGCATTTTAAAAATTCAATGTGTCTAAACGGTTTTAAAAGTTGGAGGCATCAATAAATTCTGAAACTGACAGAATCAGTGCCATTATTTCCTTTGATGAAAATATATCCTGGTGTCCAGACAATATGTCGATTTCATGGGACAAACATGTCTGCCCTGTCACTCATTATGGAGTTTCCTCCTCAATCATTTATCCTTAAGGAATGTGTTTACAGCCAAGGCAGGAGTTGAAATACTGGGAAACAAAACAATTGAGGTTTAAACATCATGTGTGAAACCCCATAATTTGAGACAGAAATGACTTTCAGATTATCTATACTGTTCTCTACTTAACCAGCATGAATGCTGGGATTTGACATAACTCTATCCTTGCTCCAAAATATCATGTGCAATCAACATATTGCAAAATATGTTCTAGAACTGTATTTACAGATCTGTTCTACTCATGCTTGTTATCTGTATTACAGGTCTTTATTAGCATTTTCAGATTTTAATTACATGCTTTCTTTTAAAGCAATTTCCCATAACTTTAGGTTCACTTTCTTGAACATACTAGTCCATTTTAACTCTTATAGAATATCTCAAACATTTTAAAGGAATTCACCTTTGGTGTCCCTTTTTATAGAAACATTAGAGTGAATTTTATGGAAGTTTCTGACCATTAGATTAAAATTGTTCCTAGCAACTTACTCAGTCTCTTAGAATAAACTTGATGAAACACAAATATTTATTTTTCTCTTTTTCCCCCCAGGAAAATTGTTTTTTTTTCCCTATGCGTGTCTACTGGCACTCTATAGAAGGAAAGCTGTTTATTGTGTCTGCTAATATTATCCCTGATATTTCACAAGTAGATGGTCTACTTTAAGTGAGTGCAGAGAAACAGGAAAGCATTGAGGAAAGGCTGATGCAGACTTTTCTTCTGCAATTCTAACATTGCACAGTTATTAGTAAGTACCACCTCATGGGGGAGGGCATAGAGTATCCGGTTAAAAGCATCTAGCACATCTGTGACCTTGATTCTTGAACTTGTATTCTATGCAGTTAAAGAAAAACAGTCACATTTGATTGTCACTGGACCTCGTGTCTTCCAGCTAAGAGAAGTTGTTTGCTGAAATTCTTTAACTGATTTTAAACTTCCAACTTCTGTCTGCTGTTTTACCACTTATTACTGTAGCAGCACTGTCTTTGAATATTCAAAGGATTTTTGATTACATTATGTGCTGCCAAATGACTAAAATGAAGGAATTTCTCATGCCCTTTTGTCTTTCCTTATCTTTTATTGCTATCGGGTTGTCAATATGAAACAGAACAGTCTAACCTAGGTTTCGGAGCTTGCTGTTCTGGCTCTCTGCCTTGGCTAGCTCTCTCGCCTGGGCTGCCATCAGGTCGTTGCTTGTTCAGGGAGTGTTCCCAGTTGATGGATTGATTCCCTTGACTTACCTCTCAGTTGTTCCTGGTCAGCCACATCACACTGGATGAAGAGAGTCTTCTGAGGTTCAAACTGTTCATCCAGGGCAGCTTTACACTTCACGCCTGCTTCAAGATTCCAATCCACAAGCGCTACCTATAAACAAGAAAGGCACCTACGTCCTGCGCAGCTCACGAAACAGCCCAAATAAACAGAGGCTCCCCTCTTAGATCTGAAATAAGGCAATTCAAGTTCGGGTTCTGTCCCCGTCGCTTTTGAGATCTGCTCAAGAGCCTCAGCCTCAACAGCTTTTGGAAGTGACACGGCAGGCACGCCCCGCGCCCCTTGGGCGGTGGGGCGAGCCTTGGAACGGGTGGGCAGAGAAGTTTCAGCAGCCTGGATCGGGATCCCTGCTTACCTTGGCGCCCTTGTGCAGCAGTGCTTCTGCTACGGCTCTGCCGATGCCCTGCGCCGCGCCGGTCACCAGCGCCACTTTGCCGTTCACATGCATGGTGAGGTCGCCGCTGCGGAGGGCGGTGGGCGAGTTCCGCGTCCCGGGTAGCCGCAGCTTTTATGGCCCCCTGCGCGCGCGTGTGCTGCCTGGCCGGGCGCTCTCCTGCCAATGGGCGGGGATGAAACTGTCAAGCCAGCGCCGCGGAGCCCGCACCGTGTCACCTGCCCTTGAGCACTCCGGGGCGCCAAGCTTCGCGACCTTTGCCCTGGAGCCTCGCAGGCTCCAGGGTCAGAGCCTCTCAGCTCTGTCTGCGCGACCGGCACAGAGGAACAGCAGAAAAGTTTTTTCTGAAAGAGAGTTTCCTTCAGCGTCCTAAAGACCAACCCTAGAGAGAGCAAGCTAGGCTTGGGAGCTTAGATTCCTCCTCCAGTCTCCCAATAAACAAAAACAAGCAACAAAAAAGCCACATGTTCTCTTTTGTCTCTAAGTTTTTGTGTGAGTTCCCATTCCTATTGGGGTGGGGTTGAGGGAAAGCAAAGCTAATTAACAGCATTTTTTTCCCCTTGAGTTTTTAACAAACGGCAGATAATCGCACTCTGACTGAAAACTGAATCCTATTATTTCAAGGCTGGACTTTAAGAATCCTGTTAGCTTCAGAGTTTTGGACCACTGTCAATTGTTTGTTATCTTGAGTGCCTCACAAGAACTGTCATCATCTGCTTACACAGGGCTTCAGAGTCCCTGGCGAATTTTTGCTGTAATGGAATGAATGCTTATTAACTGAATCACGCTGGCTTTCAAGGCTCCAAGGATAGGACAGAGATTCCCTGCCCTCCAGGAGCTTGAATGCTAGATGTGGGAAAGATGCATTCAACTAGCAGTAATTCACTGACTAGTCTCTTTCTCAAGTTAACAGTGGCAAACTTCAGTTTTAATTTTGCCAGCTAAATTGATTGGCATTTGTTTTCTGGAACAAAGAAATCTAAACTCTTGGGGGAAGAATTGGAAGTTGGGCAGAAGACAAAACAGTGGAATGAATTCTTTATATACTTTCTTTGCCTGCTTGCAGGAGACCCTGGGGAATGTGACACACATAGAACAAAGAAAGAAAAAAAAGGATCAGTTCCTTCCCAGTGAAGACAAAAGAGACAGAAAAGGAACTGTTGGAATAACACAAGAACATGTCGGGAGAGCTCAGTTTTGTAGCAGCGATGGGGAGAAATAGTTTCAAGAAGAAAAAAATGGTTGATAATGCAAAGTACTTTGATGAACACAACAGAAAAAAAAAGGTTGGTGAAATATTTTGAATTTGCCAAGATGATAATTAGTATAAGTAGATTTAGTAGGCACAGAAACTAAAATTCTGAAATTTAAGGAAAAGGGGCTGTTAAAAAAAGCATATTGCTATGGATTCATGATTAACACTACACAGAAAGAAATGGACTGCATAGTTGGAAAGATTAGAGGGCAAATAAATAAGCCCCCCCCCCCGCCACATTTTCTTTTTAAGAAAGAACTGAAGGATTCAGACTACAAAAATTAAAAGACCATGGGGCTGGAGCGGTGGCTCAGTGGTTTCGGCGCTTGCCTGGCAAGCACAAGGACCCGGGTTCAAACCCCAGCACCACGTACACAACTGAGTGTTGGAGCAACTAAGGCCATGTGAAAAACTAAATAAAGTTGTTTCTGTCTTTCTCTGTCTCTCTCACTGTCCCTCTCTCTTTAAAAAAAAAAAAAAATTAAAAGACCAGGATTTAAGGTCAGTGATAACTGAAAGAATGGGAACCAGTTTGGGGGCAGGTGGGTAGAAAAAGAATTGAGACAGAAGGGGTTTGGATATTGTCTTTGCTACTGAGCAGCTGTGACCTTGGCAAGTTGCTTCAACTCTCTGTGCCTCAGATTATTTATTAGTGAAGTAACAATTAGGTAATGTTTATAAAGCATTATTACAGAACCTGGCACAGAGTTATACACTAAATACTAGTCTTATTTCTGGGTTATTAATAAATCACACATGTGAGATAGAGAAAAATGTGCAGGACAGTTCCTTTAGTACACTGAGAGGACTGGGAACCAGGGCAGAGTTATTATCCTGTGGTCCCTTTCCTTCTTCTCAATTCCCATTACTAACAGGCTTTGTTCTTATTCTTACACTTTTTCCTGTGATAACAAGAGCAGTCAGCCTCCTGAATTATTCTTTGCTTCCAACTTTCTTAAATTTAATTCAGCTTTCACGTTTATCCAAGAAGTTTGAAATGTAGATCTGATTATGTTTATCTGTTCTCATGATTCAAACCCTTAAATCTCTAAAATCCAGAGCACCACATATGAGACATTCTGTGTGCTACATCTTTCTTGTGGGCCCTCTTTGGTTTCCACGCTAGGAAGCAATATCAGTTACAACAAATCACTCTCACCCTCCTTTAGGCCTTTGCCACACAATACCTCATTACCTGAGTTCCTTCCCTAACCTCTGCTTCAACTGTTTTCCTACTGAGCTATCAAATTTCTACCGTGGGAACAATGATCACACTGTTATAATTCATTTATAATCGCTGGATGCTTTTTGTCTGGATATCTTTCAGAAGCCAGTACAAGTAAGCACGTGTGCTCAATACAGGTTGAATGAAGAAGCTTACAGATAAGTATATGTTCAAGGGAAAGTGGAAAAATTTTAACTAAATGGCGAGATTTTCCGTATGCTGTAATCATCTTTTTATATAACATTACGATTAGAAAAAATACATAGATATGACATTTTGAAGAATATTTCAAAATTTTATTGTATTTTATATTAGATGTAACTTTTGAGTTAAACATATCTACAAGATATTATATAAAGTATTTTAAAAACAAAAAGTGCATTCTTTACCCAGTAAATATGTCCCCTAGTCCGTGTGATTTTTAATGTGCATTTCTTAGTGTCTATGGTCATATAATAATTTACTTTTATTTACATTGCCTATATATTCCTATAATCACAGTGATTTATTATTAAAATGTAATTTATAGTTAAAATTAATTTAAATCTCAGACTAATCATCATTCATATAATTTTGTGAAACCATTCCTGTTTATAGACTATACTTGATTAAGTTTTTGAATAAAATTCTCTTAAAATGAAACCAAATTAAATGATGGAAAATTAAACAGATGGTTATTCCCTGAAAATAATCACAAGTACTGGGTAATGAGCATTTACCCAAGAACAGGCTATAAGCACAACCTTAGGAATCAGGCTGCTTGGGTCTGCATCCAACTCCAACACTGTGTGACACGGCAAGTTACTTAACATCTCTGCATTTCAGATACCTCCTTGGTAAAATGATCATAATAACAGTGCCTATTTCATAAAGTTGTTGTGAAAGCTGTACTGAGTTAAATAAATACAATTTAAGAGCTTATACTAGTGACTGGCACATAGCAAATGTTATATAAATGTTATTATCATTAAGCACTATACATATATAATTGCATTTATTATTTGTAACCAAACTATTAGGTAGTTATTATTGTGGTCATTTTACAGATGAGGAAAACAGGTTTGGGGAGTCTGGAAAGTTTGGTCAAGGTCACTTATCTAGAAAATTGAAGGAGGGGGCCTGACTCAAGGTGTGGTTGACTCCTAAGTAGGATGGCTTTTTTTTTCTTTTAAATTAAACTTGTTGTTTTGATACAATTGTGCCTGAGAAGTACTTTTATTCATGTCTGAATAGTGATTTAAGAATACAAATTGGGGCTGGAGCAGTGGCTCGGCGGTTATAGCACTTGCCTGGCATGTGCAAGTACACGGGTTCAAACCCCAGCACCCACGTACACAACTAAGTGTCAGAGCAATGAAAGCCATGTGAAAAACTCAATAAAAATTGACTCTCTATGTCTCTCTTTCACTGTCCTTCTCTCTCTCTTAAAAAAAAAAAAAAAAAGAAAGAAAAGAAAAAAAAAGAATACAAGTCAGTGGACTTAAATTCAAATCAGAATTCTTTGATCAAACACACATTCTTTCACACTTACTGTGGCCTGTTGGCTCAGTTTAGAACTCTTAGCACAGCCCAGTTTTAACTTGATTTCTCCTTCATCCATGTCCAGTGGTGAGCATAGACATCCCAAGAAGTCCTTCTCATAAGCCCAGGCAGAGAGAAGCATATCTTTCAGCTGATACATATATTTACTTAATTTTAAGTGATCACATAAGTCAAAATTATATTTTTTTATTGGATTTGAAAAACAATGCTTGAGGCAGTTTTTTGGTAATTCTAGGGTCTAGTATTCTTATCTGGCTTTCCTACAGATATAGTTTGGTGTGTCCCCTGGAATTCATGTGTTGGAAACTTAAACCTTAAAGTCATGTATTAATCAAGAATTAATGGTGTTTGGAATAGGGACCTTTAGGAGGTAATTAGGATTATATGACATCATTTAATCCTTTTATCAACCCTGAAAGGTATTATTTTCTTCATTTTACAGATGAAGAAACTAAGGCTGTGGAAGACAGGTAACCTGACCCATGGTCATAGACTGAAATTTAGCAACAAATCTGAGTTCACATTCAAAAAGCCTTTTCCCTTTCTCCCATATTCAACTCTCTTAGATCTAGGTTTAAATGCAGTCTCTTCCCCTTTGCGGGTTGCATGGTCTTAGGGTGTCACTCAACATCTGTGATCCAGGATCCTGAGCTGTTAAGTGGAAAGCAAATTGGCGTTCCTGAAGAACCCACTATAATCCTGTCACATACTCAGTGATCAATGAACTAAGTTTTCTTCTTGATAATCATACTAATTTCCTGATTTAAACGTGACAAAAGATAAATTTTCAATTCTAGAACACAAGTGAGACTTTTTTTTTTAACTTATCATGGTATATTAGTTTACTAGGGCTCCCATAACAAACTGCCACAGATTTGGTGACATAAAGAACAGAAATTTATTTCTCACAGTTCTGGAGGCTTGAAGTCCAAGATAAGGTATTGGCAAGTTTGGTTCTCCTGAGGCCTGTCTCTTTGGCTTCCAGATTGCTACCTCTTGCTGTGTCCTCATTTGATCTTCTCCTTAGTGCACATGTCCCTCATGTCTTCTTTTTTGTCCAAATTTCTTCTTATAAGGACATCAGCCATATTGGATTTGGGCCCAGCCTAATGGACTTGTTTTAACTTTATCATCTGTATAAAGTCTCTACCCTCCAAAAGTAATCCCATTCTGAGGTTCTGGGATTTGGGTTTCAACATAAGAATTTGGATATGGGGAACAATTCATCCTATGATACATAGGTTTTCCAATTTGTAAACAGAAGTCTGTTTATTGACTAACATAAATTGGTAAAACTTATTAAAGATTGAACCAGTCTGTGGTTTGTAATTGGTAAGGTATCTCATAATCCTATGGATGGCACTAACTGGAAGGCAAAGGAAACAAGAAGCTTTAAATGGTGAAAATCACAGTTTACCAATTAATTGAAGTGGTAATTTGTGGAAGGGACTGAGAGCAAAAGAAGTTCACCTCTTGTGGTGGGCCTGAAGATTGAGGGAGAGGAAAGAGAATAATTACAACACCTGTGTTCCAATATTGGCTGGCATCAGTTGTAAAAACTACTACAAAGTACATCTATTCAATATGTTAGATTCATATCATTAATGCAATTTATTCAATAAATATTTCTTGGGCACCAAAGATAGATCCTGCATTAGGGCATGGGGACATCCCATAAATAAAACAAATATTCTGACCCCAATGGAGCTTGCAACTTGGCTTCAGAACAGATAATAGGCACATTAAGGGGGTACGTATCAGAGGGAATTAATATAGTGAGTTGGGAAAGTCAAATTTCTCCTGTAGGAAGTGTTATTTTTCCTGGAGACTGAAAAGACGGTTAAAAGTAGAAGAAGATATTAGAATACGAGAAAAAGTGTAATGCAAACAAAAGGTTCTGTTTGCACTAAAAACAGTCTATTTCTAGATATAGTCAAGAAAGGCTAAATCTTGGGATGCTTAAGGGGGATAAAGGAAGAGCAGAAGATGAGGCCAGAGAGAAAGGTAAAAGACAGTCCACTAAGAACAATTAAAGCTCTGAAGGTGGACTTCAGATTTTTACTCTCAAACAGCTGGAAGTCCCTGAATGGATTTAAGAAACAAAGGGAATTCTCAAATTTGGGTATTTAGAAGTTTATCCTGGTGGTATGTAGAGAATGAATTGCAGTCAGGGCAAGGGAAGCAGAGTAATTATATTTATTCTGTTTTTTTTTTTTATTGAATCTAGGGTTTTGGGAAGAAGCAAAGTAGTTCAAGCAATTCCAGTGAAACTAGCAGGACAGTGGAAGACTCCATTGTGTTGCCAACCACAATAAGGACTTGACCTGATGGAATCAAGGGCAAGAACGTTAAGTGAAACCTCCAGTGACAATCACCCATTCATTTACATCTGCATTTTCAGTTTTTGTCATCCTCTTCCTACTAATGAAAAAAAACATACAATACTAAATGTTAGCTTGTACATTTGGTCTTTAAATTTTGGCAAGGACACTTCTTTGTACTTTACTGAGCTGTTTCATCTTTGGGAAGCTATTACTTCTGAACTTTTGGGTGGTGTCCTAGAAAATCTTTTAGGAATGGCCCATTTTTTTTTTCTATTTAGCAACTTAACCATCTTGGTCAGAGAAGAGTAATCAGATTAGTCTTTTCAAATTTCACAATATGTTGAAGAGAAGGAAATGCAAATTTCCTGCACTGAAGGGATTTCATGTATTATTATTTTTTTTTATTTAGACCTTCCAATGCACACTGGAGAGAACAATTTCATTCATTCTGAAGTTATCCAGTTGATAGATAATCAGACAGGAGGACCTCCGGGGAGTCCTAGTAAAACTGACCTAAACCTAATTACACTAAAGTGAACAACTCAAATATTCTGGAGGAAAGATTTGGAATCTTGGATAGGATAATGGATTGTTAGTGATTTGAGCTGACATCAAACAGGCCTTGTTCTTCAGTACCTAGCAACGATAGATAAAACACCTTTCCAAAGTGCATTACCTAGACTTTGAAGAGACTTTTTTTTTAATGTTATTTTCCATGTTCCATAAGTTCTTTTTTTTTTAAAGAGAGGGAGAGAGTGAGAGAGAGAGAGAGAGAGAGAATAAATTTTTTTTGTTTAGTTTTTCATGTGGCTTTTGTTGCTTGGACACTGGACACTTCGTTGTGCATGTGGTGCTGGGGTTTGAACCTGCATCCTTGTGCATGCCAGGCAAGTGCTGTAATCGCTGATCCACCACTCTCGCCTTAAAGCAATAAATTGAGTAGTCTATTAAATTAAGGCCAAATATCAATGAATAATTTATTTTTTGTTCTAAGAGAACATGGAACATTAAACTAGGTCCTGAAACTTTTAAGACTGTGACTTTGAAAGCAGGAGAGTTTCCTCTAGTATAAGTTGGTGTGAATGGGCCATCTAAGTGTTCATAAATTCAAACCCTCAGTTTTCTCATCTGCAGTTTAGGGCCTGGGAACACTGGAGAGCTCCTTTAAGGGAGCAGTTTGTCTTTCATCCCACTGGGCCCTTCTTTATCCTTTTTTTTTTTTTTTTTTTTTTTGTACCAGGGATTGAACCCAGGGGTACTTAACCACTGAGCCACATCCATAGCCCTTTTTATTTTTATTTTGAGACAGGGTCTAGCTAAGTTTCTTAGGGTCTTGCTAAGTTGCTAAGGCTAGCTCTGAACTTGCAATCCCCTGCCTAAGCCTCCCAAGTTGCTGGGATTACAGGTGTGCACCACCACACCTGACTCCTCCTCCTTCTTTCTCCCCTGCTTTCCACTATAGTGTATGCTTAATGGTGTAGAACTTGACTGTCAGAGCTACTTAAATTCTGGGTAGAGTGGACAATGAGAGGAGCCAACAGGGACAGTGGGAGACAGGAGAACAGAGCTAAGAACATGGGTTGTTGTGGTTCCCGCTTACCAATTCCACCCACTACTTGCTGTCTACTCTTGAAATATGGATGATGATCAATGTAGCCTAATAACAACATACTTAAAATCATTAGGGAAAAATATGAAGGCTGGATATACCATTTTTCTTTTTTCTTTATTTTTGTAAAAGGAATTGAACCCAGAGGCGCTTAACCACTGAGCAACATCCCCAGTCTTTTTTATTTTTTTTATTTTGAGACAGGGTCTGCTAAGTTTCTTAGGGTCTTGCTAAGTTGCTGAGGCTGGCTTTGAACTTGTGATCCTCCTGCCTGAGTCTTCTGAGCTGCTGGGACTACAGGTGTGTGCCACTGTACCCAGCTATAATATATTTAGTACTATGAAAATTGTAATGTATGTTGTATCAAATAACATGAACTATAACAAATAATATACTTTAGCATAGGGAATAAAACTGGTTATCTTTATGTCAGAGACTTAGGAATAAACACAGTTATTTCAAATGAAGACAACTAGGCTAATTTTTAGGATAACAAAGAACTTATACAAGTTATTGTCCTGGAACTGCCTTATATTTAAGAAGTGACTTTTTCAATTGGCCTGGGAATAGTAAGTAACATTCTTTAAGCGTGATTTCTCATACACTGAGTACAAGGCGTGAGCATTCTCTCACTGATTTGGAAACATGCTAGAACTTCAGGAGCTATATCTGATCAGAGCAGCCTTCTACCCTTTCATTCACTCTGGCTCACAATAGGCCACAAATTATCAGGGAAGTCAGGCTGTGTTATTTAGGTTTTCATCACTGTGACCAAAATACCTGAAAAGAACAACTTAGCAGAGGAAAAGTTTATTTTGCCTTCCCAGTTGCAGAGGTCTCAGTCCTTGGTTGACTGACTCCATTGCCCTTAGGTGATGAAAGAGGAAAGCTGCTCAGCTCATGGCTACCAGGAAGCATAGAGAAGGGCACATGGAGATGTGGACAAGGCATATAATTCCCAAGGGCATGCCCCCAGTGACCTATTTCCTCTAGTGACACCCTACCTGCCTATAGTTGCCAGCTAGTATAGTGATCTTTTCAAATTATTAGCCCATCAAATGGATTAATCCAACGATTAGGTTGTTCTCATAATCTAATCACTCAGCTGGGAACATCCCTTCATTTACACATGAGCTCCTGGGGGTTCACCTCATATGCAAACCATAACACAGGGTGAGTTTGCTTTCCCACTTTCCTTTTAAAAGGAAAAAATGTTTAAATTATATATATATATATATATATATATATATATATATATATATATGTATATATAAATGGGAGAGAGAGAGGAGGGGAGGAGGAGGGGGAGAGAGAGCGGGTGTGCACAAAAATGTATCATAATAACTAGTATGATTCCATTAACTCCTGACACTGGAATTGTTATTTCAAGACTTTCACTTTTGTGTGAATATGCTACGCTTGCTGGCTTGCTTGCACCCTGTTTCAGAATTAAGTTTCCCTAATTGCTGCAGTGTTTTTTACCCTGTAGGGAGTGAACCCAGGGCGGTGGACACGCCCAGCAAGTGCTCTACCACTTAGCTACACCCCCAGTACTGTCAAGTTCTTGAACTTACAAAGGTGAGAACTGTATAAGTAACTGCACAAGTAAATAACAGAAAAATCTCTACTGATAGGTCCTATGGGTTTTAACTATAACTTTGCAATCAGAGATAGAAGTCTGGCTTAGAAAAAGAGGGAGGGGGAGAAAGAAAAAGGCAGAGTAAGACCAAGAGAAGAAGAGAAAAAGACAGAAGGAGGGAGGAGAGAAAGAAGGAAGGAAGGAAGGAAGGAGGAAAAACATTTAACACAAATTTCCATGAGTAGGGATCTCAGGGCTCTTCTCCCAAAACAGTCTCTCTCTGTTCTGAAGCATACTGACTACCCAGGAAGGGCAGCTCTAACTAGTCAGAACAATGGCAGTGACTGGCCTGACAGTGAGATAAGATCAGGTCTTTTGCAAGTGACCCACTATGAAGGAAAATTCAGTTTTTACACGGTTTATTGTTTGGAAAGAATAGAACTATTATAAAAAAACATTTTTTTTTTGAGACAAGACACTTTGGGAATTGCCCTAATTGGTGTTTTTGAGGGCAGTTCAGACGTGAATAAAGAAAGGGAAACCGTATCTCTTGCCTGAATCCTCATCTGTTTATGTCACTAGTGATTATTTTCCTTATATACACAGTAATTAAGGCTCACAATTCCAATTTCTTCTTCTAGATCTCTTTTTAATATTACTGGTAACTTTAGGCAAAATATGCAAATTCCTTCTTTTTTATAGGTGTTTTAAAAATTCCTCCTAGTAAAACAAGAAATGTATCTGCTACATACTACTTAAATACTTTTAGGGATTTTGAAGGATTGACAAGGTAAAAGTGGCAGGTCACTAAACACTTATTTCATGGAATGCACCAGAATTTATAGTTGGCATTACATTGCTTTTTTTTCGGGTTGTTTATTAATTTCTACTAGAGAGGAGAACCACTGTCTTTGTGTCTTAAGATTCTGAAGTTAAAATAGGTTACTAATTATTTTGGGTGGCTATAAATCACTTTAGTAAACTGAAACAGGAAAGTAATTTGTTCTTTGCTAGCATCGATGTTAATTCCTTCCCATAAGAGAGCAGGCAAAAAAGAAATTTCAGAAGTTCAGTTTGGATGGAGACTTTGCTATTTATGATCTATTCTAATTCCCTTATTTTACAGATATATAGATTAAAGCGATTAAAGTTAAGTATCTTTCCTTATGTTGGTTATTGTTAATTGGGTCATACATAGAAGCCTGATCAACTGTTTCCGGGGAGTACATTTTGAACTAAATAACTATCTTTGTAAAGAGTATAATAATGGGATTTAGAGGTACCGAAAGTTACTCAGAAATCTCACATAGGACTAAGAAGAGTAATGCATTATGATGCTCAGGGTTATAGTTCCTTGACAGGTTGAAAAGATGTGTATTACTTTCCTAGAGTCTCCAAAATCATGATGATGATGATTATGATGAAGAAGAAGAGGAGGAGAAGGAGGAGGAGGAAGAAGAAGAAAAAGGAGGAGAAGAAGAAGAAGATCATTCTTGGTAACATATATTAAGTGCTTACTCTCAGTTTGCATTATATTTAGAGGTGCACACATTCTCATTTATTCCCTGAAATGATGCTCTAAGGTTGGATTTATTATTTCTTCCAAATTAGAGAAGAAGAAAGTGAAACTTAGATATATTTAGTAAACTGTGTAACTTCATACCATCAGTAAATGGCAGAGCAGACCAATATGGCACCTTGCTTCACCTATGCCTCACCACTGTATTATTCTGCTATACATTTGACAGTCTGCCAAAGATCCTGATGCTCATTGTCTACTACCAAATGTTTTTCTTATTTGTGTTGAAATGAATAATATCTCCAGAAAAAATCATTGATACATTGAAACAAATCTTAGAATTTTATAGTAAGAATAAGATACTGGGCATTAAATAACTATAGGTTTAGGAAATGTTGAAAATAAGATTTTTCTGCACTAAGGTTTAGAAAAAAGAAGGAGAAGGAACATCTTCCCAAATAGATCAGGGGGTATAGATACCAGCTTACAGATTAGCCAGTGGCATAACTGGAGGCAAGTTATTTAATCTTTCTTAGGTCAAATGTAAAACATTTTCAGAACAATAGTGTTTATGATAACACTAGCATGAAAGCTAAACGATAAGATGCATGTGATAGTATCTAGCATCACTTTAGGAAGATTACTAAATGTTAGTTCACCTCTGTGAGTTCCAGGCAAAGGTGGAACTCTTTTTTTTTTTTTTTTTAAGAGAGAGACAGTGACAGAGAAAGAGAGAGAGAGAGAGAGAAAACCAATTTTATTTAGTTTTTTTAAAGAGAGCAGGACAGAGAGAGAGAGTGAGAGAGAAAGAGAGAATCCATTTTTGTTGAGTTTTTCACATGGCTTTCGTTGCTTAGACACTTAGCTGTGTTCGTGGGTGCTGCAGTTTGAACCCGTCTACTCGCACATACTGGGCAAGCGCTGTAACCGCTGAGCCACCACTCCAGCTCCTGGGACTCATTTTTGAAGAATGTATTTTAGCAAAATGTTAGCAGAAGAGGGCAATAACTGGATAAAATTCAAACTCAATATATTTGAAGGGTTTCCTGATAATATTTAAACGAAAGCAAGAAAAAATAGGGGTTATAAAATGTGTGAATGGAGAGTAAAACAAACTTTAAATTTCATCATAAATAGGTAAACGTAATCTCAATTATTACTGTGAATTAGTGAGATGGAAGTCAGAACTGGAAAATGGCAGGGTTAGGCAATCTCTTGTATTAAAGAAAATAAATCTGACAGCAAGAAAACAGCAGTTACACAAGTGAAATCCAAGACTGAAGAGAAAGTGGGTCAACACAAAGGATAAGGAACTATATGAAATTATTAATTATCCACAGTAAGTGTTGGAAATCATATGGTATATTAAATTTGATTTACCTTAAATATAATGATCCTACTTATAATGAAAAACTGGTACTGTGGCAGGGATTTAAATAAAGCAGCCAGTCCTGACTTTACACAAGTTATTATGCAGTAAGTGTGAGCAGAGCAGGTGAGTAAGAGTTGGCACATAGCGTAAGGTTTTTAGCATTAAGGGGGGGGGCCCATTTTGTTGATTTTTCAACTGAAAGAACAAAGCATGTCAAAAATATTTGACTTTTATTTTTCATTATCAGTTTTGAGACGGAAGACAGATGAAGCCAAAAATAAGAAAAAAGGAAAAGTATGACCATGTTAAATTCTAATCCAAAGAAACAATTGATTTATTGATATGTACCCTGACATTTAAAAGAATTTTGGTGTTTCAATATTCCTACTCTTCAGAGATAAAATGCTGGGATTAGTAGGATTAGTATTGGTGTTTCAAAACTAAGGTTATGGAAAATTCAGAGAAAATGTAAGAAAGATATCATGACTAGGGATCATAATGAAGAAATATTATTAAAATATTTGTGAGGTTTGGAATAATAAAGTTCTACTTCAAATAAATAAGAAGGTGATAGGGAAAGCTGTCATTAGTTCCTGGACAGGAGGCAGATGACATAAGATTATATTCACCTCTTCTTTGAACCAAGGCTCATATACTGTCTGTATAGTTCCATAATGCAATTCTAGTTCACAGCTGGCGTCCACTTTATTTTTCAATATCTGTATTGTACCAGCTAATAGTTTGAATATCAGCACTGTATTCAACAGATATTTATTTGATATCTACTGCATTGTTAGGCCAGTGATAGGTCTTAGTGTGACAGTAGCATTGCCATCTTCAAGGAGCTCATCTTCTAGTTTAAAGAGACAGAAAAAAAATAGTCATTATAGGTAATTATAAATGATACAAAATGGTAATGCAGAATTAAGATACAGTGACATGGGTGAGATAGGAGGAAGGATTCCACCAACTCCAGTGATGAAGGGAAGCCTCTGAGAAAGTGGTATTGGAATTAAGAAGGGAATGAGACAGAGAGCCAGCTATGTGAAAATTTATAGAATGAAAATAAAGGCCTAATATTGGAAGAACATGATTAAAGTGAAAGGTTATGATGAACTGAGATTTCTAAATCATGGGGAGTGTAATAAAACTGCTCTTCAAAATATTTGAAACAAAATATCTTTATATTTTTATATCTTCATAAAGGTAGAGAGGTAAAGGAGTAGCTGGCATATTTACAATGTAATAGTAAATACTTAACTATCCACAATTTCTACAGTGCTATCTTGTTTGCAGTTTTCTTTATTTATCCAACAGAAATTTATTGGAATTAGAAAGAATAAAGCAAACGTGGTCTGAAAATCATACAGGTTTAGAAAACTGAAGTAGATCATCTGGATACTTTTAGCATGAGTTGATTATTAATTCCAACAAATGACATTTTTCAATGCCTAAGCATTTTCCTTTGTGATTGAGGAGCTGCTGTGAACAAAGTTGGAGGGGACTGTGACAGGTGCCCAAAACTAAAAACATTTAAATGGCTGTTTTCAAAAGACAGGTCAAGATGGTAGAGGCAGTATGGTTGGGGAGGATGTTAGCATAGATAAATTCCAGAAACTGTAATGGGGTGATTTTGACATTCATCTGCAACATAATTCTACATTTGAATATTGAGCCAGTTATGTTTAAGCACTTAGGGATGTAAGATACAAGGATCCAGTATGGGTTCAATAAAAATTTCTCGTGCTAAAATAATCTCTTTCTTGATATAATTTCAAGACCGAAGAAGTCAAGTAGGCAAGACAATTCTAGATGTAAGAGATATGAAGAAAAGTTATGGTTTAAATAACTTGCTTATTAGAGTTAATATTTTGCAAATTTCATTCATTTTCAAATTACAAACAACTATATTTGAAATGGCAAATATATTTGCCAATAGTCATATGCCATAGAATTTCATTATTCATAGTTCTCTTTTTCTGACTCACTCTTTTTAGAAATTCACATTCTAAGTAAGGGCTCAAAGTAAATAGTTAAATTAATTTTTTTCTTTTAAAGAGAGAAGGCAGGGAGAAAGAGAGAGAGAAAGAGACAGAGAGAATCAATTTTTATTGAGTTTTTCACATGGCTTTCCTTGCTCTGACAGTTGTGTACATGGGTGCTGGGGTTTGAAACCATGTACTTGTGCATGATGGGCAAGCGCTGTAACTGCTGAGCCACTGCTGAGCAGTGCCTCCAGCTCCCATAACTTAAATGTTTTTAGTACATTGAATATCAATTTTGGTTTCACTATCTAATAAATTCCACATTTGCCTTTGAAGATGTAAGATTGGATAAATCAATTTAAAAGGAATATTTACATCCAGTTAAAGATATGTGATCCCATAAAACACTGAATTTAATTCATTCTTTGAAGGTAGAAAAACACACACAAGACATAGAATAAAAATATATGTCAGTCTGTTATAAATAAAATTGTGTATAGAGGTAGTATTTGAATCATGCTAATGAGCTGTAATGCTATACATATGATTTGTGAGTTTAGTCGGTTGTATTTTTAAAATTATTTTTCATTTTGAAATAATCTCTAACTTAGAGAAATGTTTTAAAGAATATTATAAGGAACTTTTTTCTTTGGAAGTATATGAGAGTAAGTTGCTGAAATGTTGCCCCATTATCCTAGAATATTTTGGGCTCCTAAATAAGGACATTCTCTTAAGTAAGCCCTGTATTATAATTCAAATTTAACAGACTAAATTATAATGGCATAGATGCAGAATAGTAATAGAAAATGGTTCTCTTATTAATCAAGGTTATAAATATTGTATAATCTATAAATTATAGATACTATATTATTGTATTTATAACCTTATTAATGATTTGGTACACACAAACTTGTAATTCATTTTTTATTGTATCTTAATAAATGCATAACATTTCAAAATTTTTTTGTTCTATTAAATTATCGTGGTCTAGAAAAAAGCTGGTTGACTGAATATTGAATGAATTATAGTGCAATTAACAAAATATGGCCAAAATATACAAGACTTTGCTAATAATATGAAATAAAATGTTCACATTTGAATATATGAATAACTATCTTAATTGAATTTTTGTAATAATTAGTGTGATCCATAATAAAACATATGTATTTTACTAATTTTAACATTTTTGTTCATGGCAAATGAAGTTATTCATAAATCTTCTTTTCAAATGTGAAATATGAATTGAAATGTATGTGCTAGCTTATTAACTATTATTTTAAGTGAAAAAATATTATTCAATGGAAATAATATGAAAATATTAATAAAATACTAATAAAAATATAAAAGTAGTATTTTTTGACATTTAGAGTATTTGTATCTTTAACTTTTTTTTTAACTTTTTTATTTATTTCTTTAGGCTAAATTCCTAAAAGTAAAATTTCTAAAGTAAGAAGATACACCAGATGACCTTCTGAAAATGTGATACCAATCCATACTCTTACCAACTATTGAAATATGTCCCTTCTAACTAATAATTTCATTTTTGGATTCTGTCAAATATGAATAATAAATCGAATGATTGTTTTTACATGAAGTTGTGTATCTTTATTAATAACAAGGGTGAATGCTTTTCATACACTTATGGTTTATTTTTTTGCTTTTTTGAATCAGTGAATTTTCAACTTATGTTCCTTATCCATTTTAATATTTAAAAATATTTTGTAGTATTAGAGTATTAAATAGCACTTGCATTTTAGAAGTGCATTAAGAAAATATTATGCATTTAATGACATGATATCTGGAATTGTAAGTAAAATAACCAAGTAATGTGGGGGGCAGATGAAACAAGAATGGCCACAAAATGACAAATGATGATAAAATAGTGGGGAAGTGTGCATGGGGAATCATAATGTATGCCTCTCCATTTGTTTATACATATGAAAATATTCCTTATAAAATGTTTACTGTGTCCTTGTGTGTTAGTTATTTAGAAAGTAAGTAAATCAATTCTTGCCTAAAGGGCCATTGAGGGCAGGGAAAGGTTATAAAAAGGGCACAAGATTTGTGATAATAAATATGTTAATTAGCATGATTGTTATGGTTTATATATTTTATGTAAAAATTAATCCAATTGTGCATTTTAAGTAGATAGATTTTATAGTATGCCACTTATACTTCAATAAAACTTTAAAAAATAGTTTAAATCAAAGTCCAGATCTATTTTTATAGGAAAGCAGTATGTTTGGCGACCTAGGTTCACTCATCTATGCTGGGTGAAGGGTCATTTCCCAGCAGAGATGGACAATATTGGCAAGCAATGAAGACAATTTCGATTGGAGCCAACAGAAATGCTAACTAGGTGACAAAAGTCTCATCCCTCAACTATGAGATTTCCTATTTCTCTATTTTCATTTTCTTGATTGTGGAGCAATGTCATTGAGGTCATTTTATGAGTAAACAAAACCTAATTTCTTCTGACAAAGATGTCCACTCTAGGAAAAAGCACCAGTATGGCATGTAACCACTTGACCCACATAGCCATACTCTGTGGAACACCAGTGAAGTTACTTTCAGTACGTTCTTACTATTTTGATGCTCTCTCCTCCAAATACTGTTAATCACATCCAGTATTTTTATACTAATTATGGTTTCAGCCTGAACTCTGTAGTCTTAGCATAAAGTGACACCAGCAAACAATTCTGGACATCAGGGCACATGTTCCTGTGCAGTGCCTTTTGAACACTTTCTCCTGAAGAGTGCTGAATGTTATGGGACACGCTTTAGGAAAAAGGGAACCAATTTATGTGTTCTCCCAAAGTACTGTAGGTTGTCATAATAATTTCCCCTTCCTTGCAGTGACCTCTGGGACTAAAAAACAATTCAGGCATCTAAGTCACAAATTAGGACTACAAAATGCAGTAATAGTCTTTTGCAGATGGCCTTTGGCAGCAATGTAAATTAGATAAAAAACTGGAAGAAGGTAAAATTCTTTGCAAGTTGCCAGTGGTACTATAGATTGGGTCTTCTTAGCTCAAACTGGGTCAGGACTATGCCCTAACTAATCAGACAGGAAGGAATGACAGTTCCTTAAGGGTTTAGATTTTCTTCACAGAATGGGCAAGAAAGAGAAACATCTGCTCTGTTACTACATGGGGGTAATTAATATACCCTGTAGGAACTTGTTAAGTGGTACAGGTGAAATGGCTTAAGCCACAAAAGCTGGCAGTAACCTAAATCTGGCAAGGGCTTCATATTGCAGATTAGAATGTACAGTGTAGCTCTGTAAGACTTTTCACATACTTGCAACTTTGAGGGAATGCTTCTTTTCACTGTGGATGTTCAGAGGCCTGGGGTTCGATTGAGGTAGCCAGCTCCCTCACAAAGGTTGTCCTGCAGTTGTTTTACCTAACCAGGATGTCCTTCTCTTGTGTGAACTCTCCTGGGTTGAATAAGAGAAAGCTTTGTAAAAAATATTTCCTATATTTTCTACACTCATAAGGCCTTGTTCCATTATGAACTTTCTGATGATTATGATGGATAGAGCCCTTCCTGACAGCTGGAATCTGCTGCTCCTTACAAAAGAGACCCTGATCACATCTCTCTTCCCTTGTGCTCTTTATCGTCCTGGTGCAGGTTTGCACTGAATCAGAAGTTTCCCACATGCCTTACAATTGTACCATTTCTGCTCACACAGTGTTTCTTGGTGGCCTGCTAGGTACAAAATGGCTTTCATGACCTGGACACAGTTGCTTTCTGGATTAATGGATCCGGCTGTGACATTTTCTTCCGAAACACTGCACAGGAGTCTAATCAGCCTCTGCTCTACACCAATAACAGAGAGAGGTTATGGTAACAAAGTTGTCTGGCATCACATAGTTCAGACCTCCCTAAGCCTCCCAGGATAATTCATTCAAGGTCAGCTACGTTCTTAAAGACTGCACCAAGAAGGCCCCATCTGTTGGTAGAGAGAGGCGGGAACTGCAGGAGTGGCAGGTGAGCCGGATACCGGAACCGGAACCGGAACCGGAACCGGAAAGGGAACCGTCTTCCGCAGCTGCCTCCGAAACCGAGTCACCACAGGCCCTGAACCGTCGTCTGCTGCTGCCCTGGAAGCTGCATGGCCGCAGGGTGGGACCAAGCGTCACACCTGCTTCTGTGCAGAAGGAGTTACGCCTCCTCGCACGCTTTCCCCATTCGGCACCGTCAGCCGGAGACTCGGTGGGCTGTGTGATGAGCCTTTCCGTTTTCTAAAGAGTGTGTTTTATTAATGATTTGGAGAACATGGTGGATAAATCCATGCTTTGAAGTCAGTCAGCTTGGTTCCGAATTACTTTGCTGTTTAAGTAAACAGGCAAGTTATTTCACCTTTTGTGCATCGGTTTTCTCATGTACGAAAAGGTAAGTAATGTGAACAAATATGCCAGTGGAATTAATAAATGAGGGAATGCATGCATTTCTTTTCTTTTTTTTCTTTTTTTTGCTTTTTTGCATTACTGGAGATTGAACCCGTGGCTCCTCTACCACTGAGCTGCTACATTCCCAGCCTATTTTATTTTAAGACAGGATCTCACCAAGTTGCTGTGTCTGGCCTCGGACTTGTGATTCTCCGGCCTTAGCCTTCTGAGTAACTTGGACTATAAGTGTGTTGCACTCTTCCCTCTTAGAAGAGCAATATTTTTCTTTGTTTAGAGAGAGAGAGAGAGAGAGAGAATCAATTTTAATTAGTTTTTCATGTGGTGTTTGTTGCTGTGACACTTTGTTGGGTATGTGGTGCTGGGGCTAACTCATGTCCTTGTGCATGCCAGGCAAGCGTGTAACTGCTGAGCCCCTGCTCCAGCCCAGACCAACATATTTCAAATAGTTTCTTTACATATCTGATACATATGTAAAGAAATTATTTGAAATTACAAGGGTGATAAAGGAAATGAAAAATCAGAGGGGAACCCATCCCTACATTTTTTTTAATTTACAAAGTAATCATTCTTTTTTTTTTTTTTTAAACAGAGAGCAGGAAAGTGAGAAAAAGAGAAAGGAACAGAGAATTAACTTTATTTTTTCATCTAGGCTTTGTTTCCCCAACACAGTTGTATATGTTGTGCTGGGGTTTGAACTCAGGTCCTTGTGCATGCCAGGCAAGCGTTCCAACTGCTGAGTCACCATTCCAGTGCCCTCTGCCAGAGTAATTATTCTTAATTCTAAATTACTTGAGAATATTATGTACAGTGTAACGTGTTAATAGATAAACTGAAGTTTACAAAGCTTATGTTGGTCAAGTTCCTAAAATTAGTAAATTTTGTATCATGGATTTCAACCTTTCTTCTCACTGCAAAATTCATATTTCCATTATAATATCCTCATCCAGCCAAGTCTTGGCAGTTATGGGGTTGTTTAAATGAACAAGCAAAAATTTTGAAGAAATGCAAAGACCTTCTTAACATTTGGTTCTTTCACTCTGAAAGAAATCCAGCTCACCTCTATCTTTCAAAAAATGAAAAGTACAATGGTTAAATGAAGATCTTTGTAGAAAAAAATTACATTTATGGTCATTTAAAATTTCTGAACTATCCTGTAGTACTAAGTTTACCAGGAATAAGCACTTTGACAATGTTTAAACTTGGTCGTAGTCATAAACTCTCTATTCCCTTTGAGTTTTTGTTTTCTTGAAAGCATTGTGGTACAAATTAATCATTGATCACAGTTTTGTCACTTTTGAAAACAAAGCTTATTTTCAAGTTTGAAAATCCATGCTCATGTTTATGAAAGAAAGAGACTATTAGAGGTAGTAAGACTTAGTTTCTAAAATGAGTAATCAGTTAGTTAGCATGAGGATTTCATGTTGGTAAGCCGCTGATTAGTAAAGGCAATGACCTTCCATTACTTAGGTTTTCATAATCATTTGGCATCTGTGAAAGAATGGATGTAAATGGCAAGGACAGACAGAAGACACCCACCAGTTAAAAAGTTATTATTTTGCAGAGAAATGTACTAAATGGTAGTGGCAGTGATGATGGGAAGAAGTAAATAGATGTGAGCATTATTTTCAGTTATATAGAGCACTTAAAAGTGGTTTAAAAGCATATATGAAATGCTGATGGCAGTGGGGATTGTGATAAGATAGAAATATTGAGAATAAATCCCAGGTTATAAAAATAGGGAAAAAATTAAATGCCTGCACTCTACCCTACACATGTGTATGTGGGTAGTCCTTGGGCATCTATACCTAGCAAAAGATCTTCAGGTGTTTCTGATCCTGTTAATAAAACAAAACCAAAAGCATGATGCCCAATGCCAATTACCTTATGAATGTTAGCAAATGTGAATTGTAAAGGCTTTTAAGACTGTGAGAAGTGACTTGACAGATAACAGAAGAACTGTAAGAAATGAACTGAAAGGTTTCTGGTCTAGCATGTAAGAACTTGGAAGTCACTACTGTGTCCTAACTATCAAAAAGCTGAATAAATGGGGGGGGGGCAAACAATGTAACTCTTCTTATAGCAAAAGAAAAGAGATCACACAGAAAAAACAGTGCTCCCTTATTGTTGCTTGCCTGGCATATGTGTAGACCCTGGTTCGAACCCCAGCACCACATATTTCACTAAGTGGAGGAAAAATAAAAACCAGATGAAAAAATAATCTCTCTCTTTCAAAAAAAATGCTTCACAAGTTAGAAATACAGGAGAATTCAGAGAATCACTGTTTACATGAGCAAAATCTCTATTAGCAGAAATCTCCTTGGGAACCAATGCCAGGGTGGGAAAATCTTAAGGGTAATTTATGAATTGCTAAATGCTGAGTATGGATGAGACTGAGATATAAAAACATCAAGAGGGACCTGATCACCCAATCATGGTAGAGATCCCTACACGCTTATGAGTTTTTAGCTCCATGAACTCCACCATATTCTCACAGTGAATATAAAAAACAACCTTCCAGCAGAAGGAGGGGAAAAATAAGCCATTTTGAAATATACCAGAGCATTTCTGTACTTTGGAAAAGCTATTTAACCTGATGGGGTTTTTATTAGAGCACGTCTAAGGGAGGGGGAATGCCCATCTTTAGCCCATTCCTGCCATTCTGTACCACCTACAGGGGTGAAAAATTTTAAAAAGCTGAAGTGTTTATGAAATTCACAGTCCAAAGGCACAGACTCCTTAAAAGACCAAGACTTAATCATAGAACTATAGAATACTCCCCTTCTTCCTACGCTTTACCAAGGTCTATTTATAGCAATGACCTTTACCTAGTACATCATATCCAGCTATTAAGAAACAATTACAGGGGGGCAGGAGTGATGGCTCAGTGGTTGTGGCGCTTGCCCAGCATGGGTAAGTACACAGGTTCGAACCCCAGCACCACGTACACAGTTAGGTGTCAGAGCAACGAAAGCCATGTGGAAAACTCAATGAAGATTGATATTCTCTCTCTCTTTCTCTCTCCCTCTCCCTCTCTCCTCCTCTTTCACTGTCCTTCTCTATTTAAAAAAAAAAAAAAAAGAAAAAATTACAGTGGATGGAGTGGTGGCTCAGTGGTTGTGGTGCTTGCCTGGCATGTGCAAGTATGTGAGTTCGAATCCCAGTACTATGTACTCAACAAAGTGTCTGAACAGCAAAGGCTGTGTGAAAAACAAAATAAAATTGATTCTCTTTCTCTCTCTCTCTCTCTTTCCCTTCTCTCTTTTAAGGAAAAAAAAAGAAAAAAGAAAGAAGAGAAACAATTATAAGGCATACTCTAAAAGGAAGTAAGGGTGGATTGACGAGAGAAAACAAGCACCTGACTCGTGTTAGAAGTGAGCGAACATACAGGTATTTGGGTATGCTCAGCTACCTTTCTGTTATTTGCATCTGGTTTAATTTCATTGCATGATTTCTATTCTTTTAAATTTAGGAGTGTTTTGTGGCCCAGAATGTTGGTGAATGTGCTGTGAGGGCGTGTTGTAAAACATGCTTGTTATACTGTTGCTGGTAAAGTACACTCAGTTCTATTATTCTGAGCTGATAGAGGCTGTTGAGGTCAACTGTGGCCTTATTGATTTTCTGCCTATTTAATCTGTCCATTTCTGATAGTATTGAAGTCTTCATCTATAATAGTGAGTTCATCTGTTTGCTCCTTACAGTTTTTCCCTCAAGTATTTAATGCTTTGTTGTTAGGTGCACACTTGTTAAGGTCTATAACATGTTCTTGGAACAGAAGATTCTGTTCCAAGAGGAAATCTTGAGAAATAAAAATTATTTTTAATTAAAATATATTTTTGAGCTAAATGTAAATAAAAATGTAACTTCTCAAAATTTGTGGGATGCAATGAAAATAGTGCTTAGAAGGAGATTAATGGCATTGGATGCTGTCTCTGAATTTTGATGCTTAGACCTGTGGGTTTCCACTTCCCCATGTGTGCAAAAGTGCTACGCGTTCTCTAACTTCTGCACTTCATGTTTAGAATTTGTCTCATTTCCTAGGCTGCCTTTATGCAGTATGATACCTTCTCTTGATGCTGGGCATCAGCGTCAGCGAGCCATAACTTTTAGTCAGCCACATGATGGTAAACAACTATAGTTTAGTGATTCTGTTGCAAAGCTGTGGTGATCTCATTTGAAGTCTTTTATTTTGTTATTGATGTACTGTCATTATCTCAAATTCATTACGTCTTATTCAATAATATATTAAAAATTGCCTTTCCTTTTTACTTCTTTCTTATTGTCCTTCTCCACTTTCAAAACAGATACTTCACAAGGGCCGAGGTTGTTGTCTGTTTTGTTTTGATATATCCCAAATATATGAAAGAGTTCACATTTTCTTTCTAAAGAGCTATATTTCTTGGAAAATGAAAGGTCCTTTAGATTTTTTGTTTTGAAAAAGTGAATAAATGGTGTATACCAAGAGATGATATTTGATAGACTCTGAAGGAGGAAAGGGAAAATTACCCTCTTTCCTCTTAAGATAACAATAGTATCCATGCTGCCATGTCCAAGTACATACAAATGTGATTTTTTCATCTTTTATGTCTCTTCAGTGTCTTATTCTCTTTATCTGTTCCTTCTTACCACATAAAAATTGAATTTTATGATCATGCCCTTCAATGTTTGAGTCTGAGCACATGACAAATAGAAAAGTGAACACAATTTGAATAGACTTGCTATGTATATGCAAATAACACACTTTATTGACCCAGCCTGCTTGTACTTTCACATGTTTTTCTGTGAGTGGTGATCAGTTTGTGATCCTATGATTGGAATTAAGGTTGTTGTCAGAGCTTTGTAAGAGAAAGTCATCCGTCACACAGTGAGACCTTAAGTTCTATGCAAGAATAAACTGCCAAAATGGTTTTAGATTGTTTATTCAAATACATATATGCACATAAATACACAATATATTTCAAAAAGCATTGGTGGTTTTTCCTTTAATTTCTATTTAATGCAGTAAAATGATTATAGATAACATGAAGGCATTTTAAAAAAGATATTTTGGTGTTCGCAAGTGTATTTTGAGTATCTGTAATTTGAATGTGAGTTGAATGAAAAAAACTCAAAAATATTTGTAGAATGAATGCATGAGTGGAGTATTATAATCCAGAGAATGAAATACATAAAACTCTATATCACATTAAAATTTATTTAAAAGCCATTTTGATATTTCATTTGTTTCTCTAATTTTTTTTCATACCCTCTAATTTAGACCAATAAATGGATTGCTGTAAATAGATTTGGAAACATGAAGGGGTACTACTGTCAACTTCTTAGTTTAGATAAATGAATTAATAACTTTTGTGGGATTTGTGCCTAAGAATTTTGCAGAGAAATTTATAGATGCTGGGCATAGCTTTAATGGGTTGTTTGCTTAAGATCTTCTGAAAGATTCAATCTTTACTCATATTTTAAATAATAATAATAATAAAAAAGAGAGTGGCTCAAGTCATTTCCTGCGCTTAGAACATTTGGCAAAAATTAGTTCCAAGATTGTTAAAACTGATGTGTTCAATTTTGGCAGCCTTGTTTGTCCTCAGGATACATGTATCTGCTATTCCACAGTGTATATGCTAATCATCGGAGGTCTTGTTTTATTATTATTATTGTTTTAATTCTTAATATGATAAACGAAACTCACATTCACTTTTAAGGACAAGCAATATTGTAAAACTATTTTTGTGGCCTAGTTTGTGAAACATACATTTTTCCTCTTTAATTAAATCTAAAACATATGAATTGAATATCTATAAAAGTAAAATTTCTCTCCTTTTTTCTGAGTAAACAGCCCAATAAAATGAAGAAGTAAATTTCTTAAACTTTGTCATCAAAGAAGACTCTAATTACCTTAATTCCCACTAATGTGCCTAGAATAACGATCTTTGATAAATTTGTTCCAAGACCTGGGCGATTCTTGGTATTTCTTGCTGGGAAAGACCAGTTTCATAATGTGCAGATAAACTGTGATTGCAAAACAAGCAGCTACTCTGGTTTCTAAGAACTCTGTGTTGAAGAGAAATTATAGGCTACTCACTTTCTAATTGAAACAAGTCATGGTGTTTTAAAAGCAACTCATTCTAAGAAATGAGTAGATGTTCTTTAACCAAAGTATCCCAGTTGCCCCATGTGACACGTAAGTGTGTATGTGTGCATACGTGCATGCATGTACCATGTGTATGGTTTGAATTAAACTTCATGTAAAATATTTCAGATACATAGTTTGCTAAGTGTTATATATGCATATATATCAACCATTTAAAAATACATTTTATTTTTTAAAACAGTTATAGAATTATAGGAAGATTGTGGATAGCATGGGTTTCCTTATACCTTGCATCCAGTTTCCTCTGTTATTTACATATTAGTATGTATATTTGTTAATATTAATGTACCAATATTGATCAATTGTTATTAATAAAGTCCACATTATTTGAATTACATTAGTTTTATCCTAATGCTGTTCTGTGATCCCTTCCAAGATCTATATTATGTTTACTTTCCACTGTCTCATGGATTTCTTGTGGCTGTGACAGTATGTCACGATTTTCTTGTTCTTAATAATCTAAACAGCTTTGAGGAGTACTGGCCAGATGTTTAGTGTATTTTCTTCATTAATCACTATTATAATAGTGATTATATTATATTATTATATTATATTATAATAAATAACTTAGACCGTAGGCAGTGGATAAAAAAATTTTTTTGGTCTCAGGTTTAAGGATTCAAAAGAGTGACACTGATTTCATGAAGGTGAAATCACTGTCATGGCTAGATCTCAACATTGTAGAATCTTACTTGAAGTAGAAGACTATATGGTTTTCCAGAATTTCTGCTGTAAGAAGCAATATTCTGTAGTTGAATGATTATTTTAAAAAAATGTATTTTCATGCAGATATCCTTGTTAAGGTCCTGTGATGATCTAAACGGGTATGAAGACAATTCTGGACCTTTTAGTTGGAAACATTCAAGTATCCTTGTGTGTTCTCTAAATCAAAAGCATGGCTGTTCTGGGGTTTGCTCATTGATAGAAATTATGCATTATAACCAGTAGCAGGAAGTATAAGTATTGTGTGTGTGTGTGTATCTTCCAGCAGAATATTTTTTACTCACTTAAAAAATAATTGAGTTTCCATTCTGTGTTAGGCACTGAGCCAGTTGACGATTTAGTTCATGAGTCATTTTCAGTTATCTGTTGTGGTTCTTCAGCCTTCCTATTCCCTATTCCCTGATTGAGTCTCAACAGCAAACTCTTTAAGATCATATCTTAAAGAAACCAAATTTAACATACCTTACATTATAAACCAATTAGATCAGAAGCAAATAGTTTAAACTGAAAATGAAAGAAGTTACTCCACGAAGCTAATTTTGTGCAGGGATTACGGTCTAAAATGTGTGAATGAAATACCTTTGCAAATGTATATTATTAAATTGGGAACATACACATGTTGGATTTTTTTTCTTTCTTCCAAGTAATTTGTTTTTCAAATTTGTAAGTTAGTCAGCATTTTTAGTTTCTTAGCACCTGTCTTGACATCTTATGCAATAATAAGCACTATGCATGAATAGAAAGGACAAAGCAGAAGAGTTCTATATGTTTGCACAGTAAATTTAAAAAATACTTTTATTTTGTGTTCTTTTTGGCTGAAGACTGAACTCAGCGTCTTGTGTGTGCTAAGCAAGCACCCTGCCACTGAGCTAAATCCCCAAGCACAGTACATTTAATTTTATTTTGTAAATTCCAGGAATTACTTTATGTACTTTTTATCTTTGCCTTCTGACAGTTATAGAAATCAGCTATTTGGTCTAGCATTAGAAATAGGTTTACAGAACGTTTTATATCTTGAATGCATAGAAAGCAAGGAGGAAAGCTAGCTATTATCTTGTGTTTCTTTTTAAATTTTTATAAAGGAGTTGAATTATTGTACAATCATAAATGCATATAAAGTAACAATATCATATGCATATATTCTTTAACCAGATTTACCCCCACATCGCCCACACCCCAGTCTCTTGAACCTTCTAAATTATGCCCCTACAAACAATATAAATGCTTAGGCTGTGAGTTTTTCAAAATTAAATGATTGCATAAGTATTATTTGGGTTCTCAGGGGAGTAAAAAGTATGCTAAATTGTTGATTATCTCCCTAGGTCCTTCCCTATTCTTCCTCCCTTCCCCATGTATCCCCTCTTACTCGCTCCCCCATACATATCTATGGTTGTCCTAGATTATGTGTTGCTACGCCTTTGCTGGGTCTAATACAAGAGGTTGACTTCCTTTCCACACCGGCCTGGGTGTCGCTCCAGCCTTCACAAATGAGTGAAAACATTCAACCCTTGACTATCTGGGTTTGGCTAACTTTGATCAGCATGATTTCTTCCATTGCCATCCATTTATCTTCAGACTGCAATATCATTGTTTCTAATTGTTGAGTAGAATTCTATTGTATGTATACACCACAGTTTTTGGATCCATTCATCCAGTAAGGGACATCTGGGTTGTTTCCTTAATTTAGCTATTGTAAATTGAGTTGCTATGATATCTTGTGTTTCTTTGTATCTTTAAAAAAATATAATGTATTCTGGGGCTGGAGAGGTTGCTCAATGATAGAGCCCTTGCCTGGCATTCATTTGCCTGGCATGCATGAGGTCCCAAGTTTTATTCCCAGCACTACATATAAAAATAAATAAAGGAAAAATGGACAAAAAATCAGATGAAAAAAATTAATTCTCTCTCTTAAAAAAAAAGATATGGCATCCTATGTATAGATCTTAAATCCTGCTTTGTTTGAAGTATGTCTTTAAAGATATAAAATAATCACTAACAGGTCAGAAACTTATAAATAGAAGGTCATTAATTAAGTGTTCTGTGGAATTAGGTATGTGGAAAGGAGAGTTCCAGACCTCTATTTATCAGCCATGACCCATTTTTTATAAAATACTAAGTCTGGAAATTCTTCAAAGTGGTTCCATTATAAGATGTTCCACCAAAGCCTTCCAAATCACCCACCTTCCCTGTGAAAGGATATTGTATACAAACTTTTCTTTACTAAAATCTTCACTTTTTCATCCATAATTTGTTCATTTGACACATACCTATATATCAGTGCCTGCTAAACACTGTTACAGGTTCTAGGGATGCAATGTTCAAACAGACTGACTACATTCTTGCTTTTAAGGAATCTGCAGATTGATGAGGAAATAGACCAACAACAAAATAGCGATGAAAAAAGAAAACTGGTGGTAAAAATGCAGGAAAAGTCTGCATGTCTGTCTTCATCTGGCCATCATATGCTAAGAGGAAATATTTAAGATCTGAGTCCTGAAGAATGAGAAGGAAATGACCATGGCAAATGTAAGAGAGTTTTGAGTGGGACTTCTGTTGAGAAGATTCAATAGAAAATTGAATAGTAAGGTTTTGTGTTTGAATAAATTTCACGTAAGAAATCTAAATTTATAATGCGTTTTTTTTTTTTTTAGTTTGACATAGTCTTACATAGTGGAGGGAGTTGTTGTTACATATTCATGCATACATGGATATTGACGTAGTGAGATAGTAAGTTAAGGCTGATCCTAGACCAGGATCTACCCCCTTTCATAACTTCCCCAAACACATAACTCCTCTGTAATCCCACCACACTATAATTTTATAGTTTGAAATGAACATATACATATATAATAATTGTTGACATTTCTGAGTTTCTCTGCTTGCCTGTGTATAGCTGGGCTTCTGATGGGAGTTGCATATTCCCCATTGTGTAAACATGTTACTTACAGAAAGGTAATAGGGCATTCATCAGGATAGTATAGACAGTGAAAGTCAGAAACTATCACTTCCAAAGTCCTTCACCTGAGTCTAACGGAGTACTAGCTTATTAGATGTATAGACAAACACAAAATCTTATTAGCATATGCTTTCTATAATGAAAAGGAATAAAATGAATAGTTTAAAAAGCTTTCAAGGCACCACCAAAAATTGATTCTTAAGAATTACAAGCAGACTCTATTATCTAAGTTGCCTTAAAACCTCAAAACCAGAATCTAAAATAATATCTTTTCTTCTGAAGCCAGTTAAAATATTCTCAGATTTTAAGTAAGTTTTTGTATAAGAACCTATTTCTGAGTAAGGAAAATTGAAACAAACCTCCTGTGTTTTCTAGTTCCTTATGGTATACTTGTTTTTTGTTTAGCAATAGCCTGAACAGGCTCTGCAAGATGCTCAGAAAATGGTTTCATGGGTGTAGTTACAGGCTAAACAGGAATGCAGAGAAAAGAACTAACAGGCCCTGCTGGTTTCTGAGAAGCAGCTTGTGTATCATAAGAAGCCTTCATTTAGAGATATGCTTCTCCAGGTCAGTCAGCTCACTGCCTTGGTGTCAAATGTACTTCCAGTTTACTCCTCTAAGTTTAAATTGAGCAAAATTTAGCTACAGAGGAGCTCTTCCTCAAAAAGTCTTCATGCTGTAAGGAATCTTTGTTGTAATATACCATCATAATCCTAATGCAGTAATTTTCTAAGATTCTTCAGCCAATGTTTGGGTTCCTTGGACTCCATCCCTTGTAATTGTTGCAGGTTCCTTTGATACCTTCAGTAATGTAAGTCTCACCCCCTATACCAGGCAGTTTGTTCTTTTGTTGGATAGCTCCAGCTGTAATGTAATTGCTTGTTAAGTTGAGCAGCAAAGTATTTCCTAAATATAAAAAGACCTATTGTTTGAGTTCTGTCCCCTGGGATGACAGTCCCTTTTCCACAAATTTTAAGCATTTGCTTCCAAGAATGACATTTTGCCCAAATATTCTTGTTTGTAGCACAGATATTTACAGTTTGTACATCACTAGGTTTCAGATTTCTTCACAGTCCTTGTCATTTTTCTTTGGACATATTTTGTATTAAGCAGTATCCTAGATCTGAACACAAAATGTAGTATGTGTTGGGTGTGATGATGAACAGTGGCATGAGGTTGTACATTGCTGTGGTACTTATAGTTAAATAGAAGTTTTAAGTGCATAGTTACTGTCTGTTTATTGGACTTTTGTAGAATTTCTTTCTACACAATTTTTTGAAGTTTATTCCTAACCCTGTGAAATCTATCAGTTGCTAAAATGTAACAACCCAAGGATTTTAATTAACTGTCTTAACCAGTTTGTAGGAACTCTTTATACTTTTGTATTTGTCTTTGTATGGTGTTGCTATAACAATATCTGTGACTGCGTAATTTATAAAGAACAGAGATTTATTTGGCTCCTAGTTCAAAGGGCTGGAAAGTCCAAGTCTACGGGGCATCTGACTAGGGTCATCATGCACTGTAGCGTAGAGGGAAGGCCAGCAAGCATATGCAAGACAGAGGAACTCAGGCTAGACTCATCCTTTTTTCAGGAATCCGTGCCTGGGACAAAGAACCCACTCCTTCCATAAAGTCATTAATCTATTCATGAGGGCAGAGCTGTCATGGCCTCTTTACCACATAAAGGCTTCTCTTACTCTCTCTCTTTCTCTCTTTTCCCTCTTTTTTTTTTTTTTTTAAGAGAGAGTCAATTTATTTTTTCCTATGGTTTTTGTTTTTCTGACAGTTGTGTATATGGTGCTGAGGTTCTAACCTGGGTCTTCAGACATGCCATGCAAATACTCAACCTCTGAGCCACATCTCCAGACCCAAGGCCCTACTAACATTCCTGCTATTACATTACCAATTAAATGCCAACATGAATTTTGGAAGGGCCCTTCAAATCACAGAAGTGTTTGAAATGATACATTTTTTACAGGTAAAGCTTTGCTATAGGCTAATATATGGTTGTTGAGGGATAGATTTCATATGAAAACATCAGAATGATACCCATATACACTCTCCTCTAAGGCACTAGAAAAAATAAACTTATAAATGCCATAATGATTATGATATGCACATTAAGGAAAGGTTCAGAAAAATTCTTTCAATTAGCCAATCCATTTATTTTGATACAATGCTTACAAAAATTAAATGTTATTCAGCCTTCAGGAGTACATCTCTACTTGATGGTTTTTAAAAAGCTAATCTCCTTTGAAAAAATGTGTGTGTTATGTGGAATGTTGGGTCCTTATTGTGTACATTAGTGAACATGTAAAATAATGTATTGTTCTCAGCTAAAATTGTTCTCTGTGATTATCTTCTTGGGGTCTTTGTGCCTGATGTAGTTTTAAATCCGGATGCATAATTTTCCTGCTGGGAGTTACTGCTTACTTCTCATTTGTTTTCATTTCCTGTTGCCTTCAGAGCTCCACAGAGAGAAGGTGCTATAATCTGCAATCTCTAAGATTTGTGGCTTTCCCAGGGAGATTGTTTATTTAATTAAAGAGATAGAAGAGAAGTCTACTCTATTTGTTTGGAGTTATATAAATATTCTTAAAAAGGAGAATTTCCTCATTTATTCCACTTTAGCCTTCCTGTTCAGGGAGAGCTTTAAATGCACCTTTAATCACTATATGATGACAACTTCAATTACAACATTATAAGTGTACCCAATATATTAAAGACATTGGTAATAAGGAAGATAAAATGGAATGAGAGTTTCTGATTTCTCTCCATATGTATTATAAATGTAGAATTATCACATGTCTACATGTTCAAAACCGGTTTATCATTATAAACCCAATAATAAGAACAGCCGAGTTTAGATGGAAATTATCAAAAGAGTCTGCTAAAGTATTGTTCTCATTGTTCAATCTTTCAGTTTTATTTGTTTTACACTTACGTTCTTCCTCATATAATTTGCTCACGTTGTAAAGTTGGAAAGTTCTTTAGAAAGTACTATCATATAAGAATATTTCAACCACATACAATTTCCTTTATATTCATTTTGCTGTCACCTTGTGATTTTGGTTTTAAAATAAACGTAAGAGGGGCTGGAATGGTGACTCAGTGGTTATGGTGCTTGCCTGGCATGCACAAAGACCTGGGTTGGAACCCCAGCACCACATACAAAATAAAGTGTTGAAACAAAGAAAGCCACATTAAAAACTAAATAAAATTGATTCTTTCTTTCTCTGTCCCTTTCTCTGTTTGAAAAAATAAAATAAAATAAACATAGAACTCAGATAATAATATAAAAAATCCTTAAAAGACTTTACATTGTTGCAAATATAATTATTTCTTGAATATAACCAAGATGAACATTTACTATTATTACAGATGGAAGAGAAATAAGCAATGATTAAAACAGAGTAAAAAGTAGCATTTGAAATAGAGGTTAATATTCAGTGTACAAAATATTTAGTATATAATACATACAATGTATTTTACATAATAAAAAATCCATATTATATGTACTATACACATAGGTAGCAACTATAGTAGTTTATAATACATAAAATGATATATAATCATAGTTTATGATTTTTAATGTGACCCATAATATTTATAATAGATAGTATTTAATAAAAATAGCATGTTAGTATTTTATAGGTGATATATTTCAAGATTCATATTATAGTCTTTATATATTAATCTCTGTGAGGTGGGCCCTACTTTTATTTCCATTTTTTAGATGAGGAAATTTATAGAAAAATGTTATGTACTGACATTCACAGCAACAGAGGTAATAAATGGCATGGGTAGAGCGTTGTATGCCCTATATAAAAAAAGCAAACAGTTTATAGAATGTATTACCCTGACTTTACAATTTATCACAGGACTGTGATTTTGTATTATATATACCTTTAAAATCATATTTAGGGCTGGAGCGGTAGCTCAGTGGTTATGGTGCTTGCCTTACATGCACGAGGACGTGGGTTTGAACCCTAGAACCATGTACACAATGAAGTGTCATAGCAATGAAAGGCACATAAAAAACTAAATAAAATTGATTCTCTTTTTCTTCTCTCACTGTCCTCTCTCTTAAAAAAATGAAATCATATGTAGCCTAGTATAATATTGAAATGATTTTGTTATTGTAGAATACAAGATTTGCTGAGTGACCAGTACCAACAGGACTGGAATTTTTAACTTGTAGGGTTTATCTCACAAAATAAATACTAAGTTTAGAAAATGGAAAAGATTCAACTCTGAGAAACTGGGGAGTCATTAATTAATTAATTTTTACTGGAAATTGGACCCAGAGGCACTTTGCCACAGACCTACTTGCTCAGCCCTTTTTATTTTATTTTTTGTTTTGAGACGGGGTCTAAGTTGCTGAGGCTGGCCTTGAACTTGTGATCCTCCTGTTCTCAGCCTCCTGAGTCCTTAATATTATTGTATGTGCCACCATGCCTGAGAGACTTTTGAAAGATTGTTTTGACAGGATTTCTTTGGTTCCTGTTAGGAAGTTAATACATAATTTTAATAGAAATTATTTAGTAATGATAACGTATCTTCCCCTAAGAGTAAATTACATCTTTTACTGTAGTTGTTACTATTCCTGTCCATGAGAAGAAAAAAAAAATCTGAAAGTAAAAATAATTATCAGTCAGAAGTTGTAAAATGAGATCACCATTAACAATTGATATTTTTTTTCCTTTTTTGAAAAGTCTCCGCAAGCACTCATGATATAATCTTTTGATAATAAACCTGTATAAAAGGATAGAGGTTAAACCATTATGCAGAATTCCAAAAGTTAATTACAAAGTGAATTTACTTTACAATAACTAGCATACAAATAACTTTGAGGCACTATTTTGTAAAAAGAGTATAAGTGGAAATTGAATCAGGAGTAGATATAGTTCAGCCCCAACAAAATTATATTCAGTTTATAATATGCTTAATTAATAATATGCTTATTAATTTAGAATCTTAATTTGTAGTAATAGTATAAAAGCCACTTAGCTATAGTTATATTTTCTGACAAACTATTTTTTTCATTACAGGAGAATCTAATGTAATTTAATTTTCTGTTTTGGATTGAACTATTATATTGAACATTGGAATTCTTAAGGGAATAAAGACGTGTATCTTTTTATACAAGATTTTGTTTTTTCTTTTTCTGAACCAGGGATGGAACTGCTGAGCCACATTCCCATCCCTTTTTATTTTTTATTTTAGAGACAGAGTCTCACTAAGTTACTTGGGCCTCACCAAGTTGCTAAATCTGGCTTTGAAATTGTGATGCTTCTGTCTTAGCCTCCCATTGGGAGACTGATGAGTGTGCGCCCCTGTGCCCAGCTTTATAGAAGATTACTAAGTCTGAAATGTTATGACAGTAGCTTGTGTTGCTGGAATCATTACACTATTGAGGTAAAAAATCTGAATTATATCAGATTTTTAATATTATGAAGTGAATACTTATAGATTACAGATTTTTTTCTTAGAAAAACACTTTTAATACCATATAAACTTAGTATAAAAACAGGGACATGTACCTTCAAAATGGTTGTACTAGCCAATCATAGTTACTTAAGGAAAAGGAAGCAAATATATCATTTTTTATCTATAGCATGATATCTACAGATACAGATGACCTTGTTAAGGAGAAAAGGAACATGATGAAATCACACTGAAAAAGCTGAGAGATCAAATCATGCTGAAAAAGCAGTGGTATTGTGAAAGAAATACCATGTTTTCTCAAAAGAATAGTAAATTGCTGTCAAGTCTTTTATCACAGCTTCTTGAAGTTGACACATGACCTTTAGATTTGTCATGCATGCTACATGATTTTCTTGTTTGCAATTGCACCGGTTTTGTTTTGCAATTACTCTTTCTTTTTTTTTTTTTTTTAGTTAGAATCTTGAATATCATGTCCAGAAGAGTCATAGTTTGAAGTGCCTCAAAAATCTTAGAAAGGTAAGAGAAGTTGCTTTATGCACAATATTATGATAAAAGCAAAGTTAAAAGCAAATAAACCTTGAATAAATGTTGGATAGACTTAGTTTTCTTTGTGTTCGTCTATCTCAAGCATATATTGAAATCTTATTAAGCAGCATTAACTTGTGTAATAAATGTCATAAAAGAATCATAGATCTTGAAGCTTCTTCTTGATTCTTTTAGGCAGAACCATATCTGAAACAAACTGAAAGAAAGTTTAAATGGGCAAAAGAAATTAGAGGAAAGGATTTATGCACTTCCTCAACCACTGTTCCCATTTTGTTAATCTCTACCATCAGGTCATTCATTCTTCCTTTACAGATGTTTTCTTTTGTTCCTAAAATTAAGACAGGATACTGCTGCTTTCACTATACTCAGGGTTGGATTCCATCAGGCTACTGCTGTTTATGTGCCAGATATTTCTTTGACCAAGATGGCTGGTTCTTTTCTTTCTCTTCTAGGTAAAGAATTATAAATTGCTTAAGCATGTCACAATTGTTTATTTTTAGTTAAGCCATTCATCACCATGAAGGTTTCCTTCTGTGCCATTTCAGAGTCCTCCACAGCTTTCAGAAATGTTGAGTAATTATCGTTGATGTGATTGATAACATTTATTTCCTAGTTTTGATTTTCTCAGCATAATTTTTCTTTGTAGCTTTTGTTTTGATTTAACTTACTTCTACCTATTATTCTAATATTTTATAATTTTCTTCTTTATATTTTCTGATACATGACAAAAAAGTAATATGTGTGAGTTTTGTGTGTATTGATTCAATCAACCTCTAATTAAAGATTTGGACCTTTGATGATTGCATCTGTACTTGACATGTACAGACTTTTTTCTTGTCATTATTCCCTAAATAATATAGTATAATTGATTATTATTTATATTGTATTTTATAGAAGTAATCTGGGCATTATTTAAAATATGGGAGAATGTAAGTTATATGCAAATATTATAATGCTTTATATGATAGACTTGTCATTCTCAAATTTTAGTATATATGGTAGGCCCTGGATCCAATCCCTCATGGATCCAAAAAACATGAATGTATAGTACTGAGTATATCTGCTGTCAGAATATCAAGAAGATAGTCTGTTCTGTATTTTGCAAATTTGAGACTTGAGTCACAGGACGTTATTTGTTATTAAACAATGCAGAAACTTTTAAGAAATTAACTTACCGCATCAATAGAGTATAAATGTTGAATAATGTAATTATTGGTAATATAGATTAGTTTAGACACAAAAATGTGAATTTCAGTTCTGCTTAATTTTATTCTCAAGGTTGGTGAAGGAATTTTGATTAGATTATCTGCTCCTAAAGGATACTGATTGATATTTAATAGCACTAAGCTATAGTCAGTGAGCTTAGATCACAGTAGGAATTCTTCATGGACTGGATATGATCAGTCAGTTAATGTGTTGATTCACATTTCAAATAGATGGTATATATGTTTTACATTTAGCTTATAAGACAAAATTCACACATGCTGAAAATTATTGAGAATATTTTAGATAGCCCAGGAAATACACTAAACATGTTTCTAAGTATAAACTTGTCAAATAGTAACAGTATACATATACCAGAATGTGGAAACCACTAACTTTGACTAAAGGAAACCTGAAGATTTGTAATGTGGAAGAAGCAGTCTTTTTCTAAGCTAAGTGTCAAATTCCTAGCAGTGTAATGAGAGACAAATGGATGACTGTTAAAAAGATCTTGCTTCCTGGCACATTGAATGCTCTTCTGTTTTCAGTGTAAGCCTTATTTATGACACTAGTGTTGTGAAGATTACAAGAGACAGTTAAGTCACATCTTTGCATAGAAGTGAGATGTTGGTTAGGTTCTAAAATCCTGGTTTTGGCTAAGTGGGTAATGTTACAATTTCACTTTAATTCTTCTGAACTATCATGTATTTTTATATATAATTCCTATATGAGTTACTGTTATTTTTGGTTATAGGTTATTTTTTGTTTTCTCTTTCCTACATAGTCCGTTTTATACATATTCATGATTTAATGAAAAGCTCAGAACTAAAAAAAAAATGTTGAATAGCTGAATTAATTATGACCTACAACTTTCTAATTTTCCTAGTTTCTAGTCCATGCCTATTTGTATAGATGTTGCTCTTTTTCTTTCTTATTTCTATTTTGTTTTCACCATAATTAGATATGCAGCTTTCACCCTTCCTCCTTCTATTCCTTCTTCTCATTTCTCTGTCATTCTCTTCTTTCTTGTTTCTTTTCCTTTTCTTATGCTTCCCTTCCATTCTCAGCTCATTTGCACATAGGCTTCATGTGTTTTAAAATAAAAAATTTAGTGGTTTATAAACATTTTAAAAGTTCATAAAAATTTTTAGTAATTCAGAAAAATACAAAGAAGAAAACAGAAAACTCACTGCATATTGTTATCATTTGTGAAAATCATTCCAGACACCCCCCCCACACGCTAGTTGAAAAGACAATAATAAAGGCAGTATTAGCGGACAGTTCCTGAGCACTAGTAAAAATGCTTTCAGTGTATTTATTTAATCTTTTCTGTGAAGTCATGATCATTTGCATTTCTATTTTATAGGTGAGGAAATTGAGACTGTTGAAAGTTAAGCAATTTACCCAGGGTTGTATAATCAGTAAATGCAGAGTAAACAATTTCCCTTGGAATTGGTAAGGGAAGTTAGACAGAATGGAGTTGCATTACTGTTATGCATTTTAATCAACAGATCTAATGTTTTAAAAGCACTGATAGGTTCATAACAAAATTGAGCAGAGTATAGGGAGTTCACATATGTCATTTCTCACCCACAGCCTCTTACCTCCCCTATCTTCAACATCCTACAGCATTGTGGTATGTTCCTTACAATCTGTGGACACTGACACATCATTATCACCTGAAGTCTGTAGTTAATGTTAGTGTTTACTCTTTAGGTAGTACATTCTGCATTTTGACATGTATTTCATAACACATATCTACTGCTCTAGTACCATACAGAGTGGTTTCACTGCCCTCAAAATCCTCTGTACTGTACCTGCTTTGCCTTTTCCCTTTCTCCACTGCTTCCAAACCTTTGCCTTGTCCAAAATGCCACATGGTTGGAATGATACAGCATGTAGCCCCTTCAAATTGGCTATTTTTACTTAATAATATGCCTTTTGTATTCTTCCATGTCTTTTCTGATATAACGAATACTACCACTTTTGAGTAAGAAAATTTTAACAAACTATTTAAAGCAGTATTTTAATTTTGGCCCCAAAAAAGGTGTAAAAGTTATTTTTGAATAGAAATTGTATTTATTATTTAACCTGTTTCTTCCATAGAGTAGGGTCAGGATCATATTTAATCTATGACAGATTTCTTAGTATAAAAGTTAAATGATATAAAAATATAATGAAAAATAGAATATTAATTCTGATCTTAGTTTACTGGGCAAAATGAACTATTATCAAACATCTAGTTAGTTTTTGACCAACCCTTTAGGCTGCAAGTAATAACTAGCTATATACCCAACAGAAGCTTTATGTTGCCCCAAAAGAAGAGAAAGTTTTAAGTGTGATGTTTTCTCTTAAATTTAATCCAATTATACTTGCATAGGTTTTTGAAAAATGTTTTCTTTTAAAAATTGTATTAAAATTTGAGCCAGGGAATTAGCAGTCATTAGAAGTTAGTGGTTAAATATACATAACTTTGGTGAAATCTGTCATAATGAGGAATAATTTTCTATTTTTCTATGTTTTATACCCTATGTTTCATTAATAATAAGGATCACAAGCTGGGCACAGTGGCCCACACCTGTAATCATAGTGACTCAGGAAGTTGAGGCAGGAGGATTGTAAATTTGGGGTCAGCCTGTGCAACTTTGTGAGACCCTGTCTCAAAATAAAAAATAATGAAGAATGACAGAGTGCCTCTGGGTTCAGTAGCCAGTACTTAACCCAAACCAAACAAAAAACAGAAAACCAGAATCACGAACTCTTTAAAGTTTAAAGGAATTTAAAATGTGTTAAAAATTAAGGAATTATATACACATTTTGCACTGTTTGACTAAATGTATCCTATTAAGTTGGTTGTTCTAGCCCAGATATTAGCTGATGTTTAACTATAAATAGGTTGTTTCAAAGTCATGGATATTTGCAGCCCTGATCTGATCTTGTCAGGGAATTTAATCAGTTAGAAACTTGATGTGGATCAGAAGAAAACTGGATAGTTGATTAATTTCAGTGGCAAAAGATGATACATAAACAAAATCTAGGGTTTCATTTTATTTTGAGAGTTTTTAAAAATATATCCAAATGTGATTACTGTTAGGCTGGCTGGGGGCATGGCTTCCATCAAGTCACGGAGGCCATGCTGGCTGGCTAAGGGGCAGGGCAAAGGGCTGCTTGCCCGCAAAAATAACAGCCAATCAGTATGCTGGTGGACAAGCTCCAGTGGATTGATGGATCCACCAGCCAATCTCTGAAGAACAACTCCATCATTAACTTCCAGTTAGCCAGCAAAACCAGCTGCCTGGTGAAGGTCCAGCACCGTTTTCTCTGTGCCTCCATAATGAGGGTGGGCATGGGAAGTGACAACTGGCAGGGGAAACAGGCCCCATGCTGGAAGAATGGCACACAGGAAAAATGGCGCTGGACCTTCGCCAGGCAGCTGGTTTTGTTGGTTAACTGGGAGAAGTTGATAATGGGGTTGGTCTTTCAGAGATTGGCTGGTGGATCCATCAATCCATTGGAGCTTGTCTGCCAGCATCCTGATTGGCTGTTATTTTTGCGGGCAAGCTGCCCTTTGCCCTGCCCCTTAGCCATCCGGCATGGCCTCTTTGACTTGACTGCAGCCATGCCCCCAGCCAGCCTAACATCCTGACCTTTTTGGTGATATAGGGTGTCGATTTCCATCTGGCTACTTCCTGCTATTTATGGGGCGTCCTGGGGAGGGGAAGGTTCGGGTGTTAGCTCTGTGGGGACATGGCTATAAGGGTGCAAGAAGATTTGGTTGTATGTTACTCTAGCAATCTCGCTTATATGGCTCCGGGCGAACTTGAAAAGACAGGGAGCAATCATCAGGAGGAGTCCAACCACCAATATGGGAGTAAGGATGGGGACCAGCCAGGTGACAAGAGTAGAGTTTAGCCATTCTGGCCAAAGGTTATCTGATTGAAGTTGCTTAAGTTTTTCACTCAGACCTCTGAGAGTTTCGACGTTCTTCTTGACTAGCCCTGTTTCATTGATATAATAACAGCATTCCTCCTTCAGGAATAGAGATGTTCCCCCTTTGTTCGCTGTCAGGAGATCAGTGCTTGGCAGTTCTGTAACGAAACTTGGGCAACAGATGTTATTTGTCTTTGTAGGGAGGCAGCGGATGCCTCAACTGTCTCCTGGAGTTGTCGCTGTAGTTTCTGGGTGGCAGTGACTGCATAACCAAATGCTCCTGCCCCTAACCCAGAAGCCAAGAGCGAGGAGGCTAGGGAGAGCCCAACCATCATTGGTAGGAAGATGGCCCATTTTGCCCTAGGGGAAGAGTTTTGCATCAGCCAAGTTAATTCAGCTTCACTGTATAGTGTCCATTGAGGAACTAGGGTGGAAGGCACACAAAAAGCAGAAGGTATATTGGAATTTAATCTTTTTGTTAGGGTGCCATTATACCAGAAAAAGAATCCTGGAGGAGCGGTGTAGAAGACACCTGTATGGTTCGGTTGCAGAGTACAGAGGTAGGGGAAGCGTAACAGTAAAAAAAGTTCTTTGAAGAATTGTGAAAAAGGGGAACCCCCTCTAAGGGTGGAGAGGGGGTTCTTTGAGGTGTTGAAGTGTTAAGCGAAACATTAACAGGAACCACAGTCAGGGGGGGTCTGGTCCAAACCTGTGCAGAGGAAGCAATATGAGAGGTTGTTAACTCTGGACAGGTTAAGGAGTTGAAGACCTTGCTGTATTTGGGTGAGCCATGAGAATGGGTCAGCTCTGGGGTGGGCAGCTGCATCAATTTGATGTTGAAGTTCCTTCTCCTGCTTCTGAATGGTTATATGAATCTGAGGAAGTATCTGCACATAAGTTCTCCAGATTTTTATTGAAGCTGAGGGAAACTTGGTCCATCCCCAAGAATAAAGTTTACCAGTGACACTGGAGGCCCATTTTGGGTCCCATGGGTCCTTAATAGTCAATAGGGTATATATGTAAAAAAAGGAATAATGATGGATCGGGTGTAAATTCAGGTGGAGATGTTTCTTGGATTTGTTGCTCTCAGGTCAATTTCACCTTCGCCAACATAATGAGGGCAGGCATGGGAAGTGATGGCTGGCAGGGTAAATGTGCCCTATGCAGGGAGAATGGCACGCAGGGAAAATGGCGCTGGACCTTCGCCAGGCAGCTGGTTTTGCTGGCTAACTGGAAGTTGACGATGGGTTTGGTCCTTCAGAGATTGGCTAGTGGATCCATCAATCCATTGGAGCTTGTCCACCAACATCCTGATTGGCTGTTCTTTTTGTGGGCAAGCTGCCCTTTGCCCTGTCCCTTAGCCAGCCAGCCTCTGTGACTTGACTGAAGCCATGCCCTCAGCTAGCCTAACAATTACTGTGTGTTTTGCTTGTGTTAAAAGTTAGTATCCAACTTCAATTACCTGTATTTTGTTATTTCCTATTGTCTTCACTTTAAAACCAAATTCAGTTGGAATTTAAATCACATCAATCAGAAATGAAGAAAATTCATAAAGTACTATTTATTAATATTGATCATAGTAGTAACAATTTTTCACAAGGCCTAGTTCACGAAAGAATTATATTTATCCTGCTGAAAATGAGGTAGAAAAAATTATTTGAACTAGCTGGGTTTGGTAATGCAAACTTGTAATCTCAGTGAGTCAGAAGCATTAGTCAGGAGGATCACAAGTTTGAGACCAGTCTCAGTAACTTAGCAAGGTCCTATATAGCTTTGTGAAACCCTGTCTCAAAATAAAAAACAAGAAGGGTTGGGGCCTGGGGCTGTAGCTCAGTGGTAAAGTGGTGGTAAAGTACCCTGGGTATAATTCCCAGTACCAAAAAAGAAAGATGAAAATAAACTCAACTTCTCAATTTTCTTTTTATAAAACATTTATGTATCAAGAAGAAGCATTAGTAGGGACACTGTTGAAATTAGATAACTGTGTTCTGTGAATCTAGTAATTAGAAAAGGATTCATTTAACTGGTAAAAAGAATGTGTCTATCATCTTCCAGGCTATGTATCATCTTTTAATTAAACCTGACACATTCTTGGCAGTTGTGGACTATGGGAAAATAACACAACTATATTTAACTTTATAATTTTAACTTTGAAAGACAAAGTCCCAAATACATGCTTAAATTAGCCTTTATATAAATTTTAAAGTTAAAAATTCAAACTTCTTTTTATAGAGAGAGAAAGAGAGAATTAATTTTATTTAGTTTTTCATCTATTTTTATTTGTTTGTTTTTCAATATCTAAGTGTGTATGTGGTACTGGGGTTTGAACTTTGCACATGCCAGGTAAGCACTCTACCTCTGAGCAACCACTCTAGCCTACCAAAATTCAAACTTTAAAGAGTGAAAACAGTCATAATTAGGAAAACATTAACACAGAATCCTCCCTCAATCCATAATACCTTGATGAAGGGAAGATGGATGCAGCAAACTAATCAGTAATTCCCTGGTCTCCACAGGACACTGGAAGGAACCAAATAATATAATCAGAAGTGGAGAGGTGGGTGACAGAAATAAAAACTGTAGCACTGTTGTGCATAGTCTGAAACCCGGAGATTGGAGTTGGACAGTCATGTTGGAAAATAAGCTTAGAGGGCTCAAACCACATCTCTAAATGGTGGATGTGAGTGGGGAGGGGCTCTGTAGACAAAGTGCTAGAGGAACCACATTCTTCTGAAGTCATCCACCTAAGGAAACAGTTGGAGAGATAGTGAAAACTCAAAGTGCAATGGAAAATGGGGAGAAACTACTTGAGAACCAAATTGCAAACAGCTTGAAACAAAGTCCTGAGTGGAGAACTGGGCCAGGACCTACAGCCATATTATGGCGGTGCTATCCATGGCTGACTAGTCACCCCATTGAGTCAGTGTGGCAGGGATCTTACCCTGCCTAGTCAGTGACAAAGCAAATCAGGGGGATCCCTTAGTAGTGGATCCACCTGGGAATCTGGATGGAAGGAGCCCCTTCACTGACCCCTATGGGCAGGGGATCACCAAAATCTCTTCCCCCTCACCCCCTACATTGCAAGCAGAGGAAATCCAAGGGAAGAAGCCAGAAGTACCAACTGCCTCCAGGGAAGTGCCCTGCACAGCTTGTAGCATCCAGGAATCAACTGGTGTAGCCCAGCAACAACTCCCCACTTGCCTACTTGACTCAGAGGCCAGCTTTGGCCTTATCAGAGGAGGAGGGCAGTTTCACCAGTTCCTGATTATGAGCATTGGGGAGACACAGTGCAAAGTAGCCCAGAGGCTACAGCCATCATCACACCACTACAACTAAAGGTGGGAGACTGAATTCAGCAACATAGAACAGCAGCCAACTGCCAGAGGATATCAATCTTGTCAGGTGCCTGGACCTGCCCCGGAACTGACAAACCAGAAGCAGCTGGTAGAAGATCCAGAATACCTCAAGATTTGACTTTGTGCCCCTGTAACCTGTAAACTTTGATCATATAAATACCTCTTTAACATGAAAAATAATTATTAACCTAATATGCAACATAGTACCTACAAATTATTTAAATGCATTTAATCTAATAGTTTAAAATATTAATTGGAATTTACCTTCTTAAATTTGTATCCCTAGTACCCTCTCTCAGCCCTTATTCATTATCCAGTACCACTCCAAACAAAACCTACTCATCTATCTATCCTTTTTACCTTGATGAAAACTAATCTATCTTGGCTTCACTTTCTCTCTTTTCTTCTTTGTCTCCTTTTCTCCCTTCCTTTTACTTTGGTGTAAATTAACCTATCTTAGCTTATCTATCAATCTCTCTTTTTCTTCCTCTCTGTCTTCCTTCTTGCCTCACCTACTTACCCAACCTTCTCTCCTTTCCCATAACACTCATGTAAGGTAATAGTAAGGTACTAAATTTAAATAACATTCTTTTGACCTCTTACAGAATTCCATTATAGGTTTACACCTGTACCTGAGGAACTGAAGAGAACAATTACAATAAGATTTTGTCCTTACAAGGTCAAATAGAATGAGATTTGGCTCAAAAAGGACTATAGTAAATAGCTTTCAGTAATAGCTCTTAAAAAGGTGCTTAATTTGGGATCAGTAGAAGTCACACATTAAATTAAAATAGTAGTGCCTGAAGTCCACCTAACCCAGGCCTCCCAAGAAAAAGAAGCTTATAAAGTGACTCATCATGTAAACGAAGAAATCCGAATAATACTGATAGATTGACGGACATACAAGCAATACGAAACAGCAAGGGAACAGATCAACCCAAACAATAGACATCAGTGACACCATAGTGAAGAAATGTCAGAGAAAGAATTTAGAAAATTCACGCTTAAGCTTTTCAGTGATCTAAAAGATGATGTAAGGAAGGAATTCAGAGAGGAAATACAGGAAGTTAAAGATCATTTCAATAAAGAGAGATGTTGAAAAAGAATCAAATGGAAATCCTTGAAATGAAGGGGAATCAGTAAACCAAATTAAAAACTAAATGGAAAGCATCACCAATAGATTAGACCACTGGGAAGAAAGATTTTCATGCCTCAAAGATGAAGTATGTAATCTTGAAAATAAAGTAGACAATAGAGAAAAGATGTCAAGAGGCCATCAGCAGAATATTCAAGAAATGTGGGATAACATTTAGAGACCAAATTTGAGAATTATTGGGGTGGAAGAAGGTTCAAAAGCACAAACTAATAGATTGCATAATCTTTTCAATGAAATATTGTAAAATTTTACAAACCTTATGAATTAAATGAAAACTCAAATTTAGGAGTAATATAGAACTCTAAATATGCAAAATCACAGTAGACCCAACCACTTCAAGGCACACTATTATGAAAATGCCTAACATACAGAACAAGGACAGAATTTTAAAAGCTGCAGGAGAGAAATGATAGATCACATTTAGAGGAAAACCAATTTGGATCTCAACTCACTTCTTAATCCCAGATCCTAAAAGTAAAATGGGCTTGGAATAATATATACTAAGCTCTGAAAGAAAATGGATGCCAACCAAAAATTCAAAACCTAGCAAAATTAAGCTTCAAACTTGAAGATGGAGTAAAATCTTCCATGATAAAAAAAAAAAACTAAAAGAATTCACAAACTGGAAAGCTTGAACTACAGAATATACTCAGTAAAATATTCCATGAAGAAGAAATGAAAAATAAAAATGAAAATCGATTTAGGGAGACATTATATGCTACTATAATCATTCGAAAGAGATTCAACACCAGTTTAAACACTAAAAATAAATCAAAATGGCAGGAAATAAAAAAATCTCTTAATAATATCATTGAATGCAAATGGTCCAAATTCTTCAATAAAAAAGACGTAGGTTGGCAGATTGAATTAGAAACAAGACCAAACAATATACTTCCTGTAAGAGACATACCTCACAGGCAAAGACATCCATAGACCAAATGTGAAGGGATGGGGAAAAACATACCATGCACATAATTCTCATAAACAAACAGGGGTTACTATTCTTATATCAGATAAGTGAAATTCACACCAGAATTCATCAGAAAGATAAAGAAGGTGATTTCATGCTACTCAAGGAAATTATACAGCACCTGGATATAAAGATCATAAATATGTATGCCCCAAATAATGAAGTATCTAAATATATCAAGCAATACCTTAATTTCAAGAACCAAATCAACCACAATATAATATTTCAGGGTGACTTTACCTGGCGTCTTTCATCATTGGCTACATCATCTAACCAAAACTAAATGTAAAGATGATATAGAACTAAGCTATACAATTCATGCCTTAGACATAACAGACATTTTTATAATACTTCATAATAGTATTTGAATACACTTTCTTAGCAGCACATGGAACATTCTCTAGAATAGATAATATTCTAGGGCAAAAACCAATCTTAGCAAGTACACAGAAAATAAAGATAATACCTTGCATTCTATCAGAATCATAATGGAATGAAACTAGAAATTAATAAGATAAAAAACAGAAACTACTCTAACATTTGGAGATTATATATTACAGTCTTGAATAATGAATGAATAAATAACAAGTAATCAGGGGAGAAATTAAAAAATATCTGGAGATAAATGAAAACAGTGGTACAATATGTAAAAATCTATTGGGCAATATGAAAGCATTTCTAAGGGGAAAGTTCATAGCATTAAACTCTTATATTAAAACAATAGAAAGATGCCAAATAAATAACCTAACATTTCATCTCAAGGCCCTAGAAAAAGAACAACAAATCAACACTCAAGAAGATAGGTGATAAAGTCAGAGCTCCAATCAATGAAATTGAAATCAAGAAAACTATATAAAAATGAAACACAAAGTTGGTTAATCAGAAGTACAAACAAAATTGATAAACCTTTAGCCACACTAATGAAAAGAGAGAAAAATTTGATAGCATAGATTTCATAGATTTTAAAATCTAGGATGAAGAAAAAAAATCACATTTCTAAAATCCAAAGTATCATCAGAACTGTTTTGAAAATCTATACTGCAATAAGCTAGAAAACCTTGAAGATATGTACAAATTCTTAGAGACATGCAAACCCCCAAATTAAACTAAGAGAAAATAGAAAACTTAAATAGATCAATTTATAGTAATGAAATTGAAGCAGCTATCAAAAGCCTTCCAACAAAGAAAAGCCCAGGACTGGAAAGATTCTCAGCTGAGTTCTACCAGACCTTTAAAGAACAACTAACACCAATCCTCCTCAAATTATTCTCTGAAATAGAAAAGGAGCAGACTGTGCCAAACTCTTCCTGTGAAACCAGCACACCCTGATACCAAAATGTGACAAACACACATCAAGGAAAGAAAATTTCAGACCCATATCCTCGATGAACATAGGTGTAAAAATCCTTAATAAAATATTGGCAAACTGCATGCAAAAATACATTAAAAAGATAGTACACCATGAACAAGATTCATCTGAGGATGGAAGTTTGGTTCAATATATGGCAATCAGTAAATGTAATTCACCACATAAATAGACTTTAGATAAGAATCACATGATTATTTCAATAGATGCAGAAAAAGTATTTGACAAAGTAGAGCATCCGTTCATGTTTAAAACACTAGAAAAGAGGTATAGAAAGAACATATTAAAGGCCATATATGACAAATCAAAGGCCAATATTATTCTGAATGGAGAAAAATTGAAAGCATTTCCTCTAAAAATAGGAACAAGACGAGGATGTCCACTTTTACCACTCCTATTCAGCATAGACCTTGAAACTCTAGCCAGAGAAATTAGGCAAGAGAAGGAAATTAAAGTGATGTGAATAGGCAAAGAAGAGCTCAAATTATCACTGTTTGCTGAAGACATGATTATATATATAGAACATCCAAAAAACTCCACCAGAAGATTTCTAATGCTCATGAGTGAATTCAGCAAGGTAGCAGGATACAAAAATCAGCATTCACAAGTCAATCACATTCCTTCATTCCAATGATGAACTTGCTGAGATATTCATAATAGCTTCAAAGGAGATAAAATGCTTGGGAATCTTAACAAAAGAGGTGTAGTACCTCTACAATGAATACTCTAGAACATGAAAGAAGGAAATTAAAGAAGACCTTAGAAGATGGAAAGAACTTCTTATTCTTGGATAGGGAGAATTAAAATGATCAAAATGGCCACATTGCCTAAAGCGTTATATAGATTGAATGCAGTTCTCATCTAGATTCCAATAACATTCTTCACATAAATAGAAGAAACACTCATTAAATTCATTCAGAAAAATAAGAGACACAGAATAACCAAAGCAATCCTTAGCAAGAAAAGCAAAACTGGAAGTATCACAATACCAGATTTCAAATTATACTCAGAGCTATAGTAACAAAAACTGCATGGTACTGGCACCAAAACAGACACGAAGACCAATGGAACAAAATGGAAAACACAGACAAATCCATATAAATAAAGTTACTTCATACTTGACAAAGGAACCAAATATGAGTTGAAGAAAAATACAGTCTCTTTAACAAATCGTTCTGGGGAAACTGGAAGTCCATGTGTGGTAGAATGAAACTCAATATCTGTCTATCACCATGCTCAAAATCACTCAAAATTGATTAGACCAGAAAACCTGCGCCTACTAAAAGAAAAGGTAGGCCCAACACTCCAACAAAATGGTTCAGGAAATAGCTTCCTAAATAAGACACCCAAAGCATAAGAAGTAAAAGGAAAAACCAATAAATGGGATATGATCAAATTAAAAAGCTTCCTTCACAGCAAAGGAAACAAGACTGTGAAGAGAGAATGGGAGAAACCCACAGAATGGGAGAAAAAACTTTGCCTCCTGTGCCTCAGACAGGGCATTAATATCCAGGAGATACAAAGAACTCGAAAAACTGAACGCCCAAACAAAAGAAAAGAAAAGAAAAAAAACCAGAAAACCCAATAACCCAGTCAATAAATGGGCAAAAGAACCGAACAGATACTTTTCAAAAGAAGAAATGCAAATGGTCAATGAATATATAAAATAATGTTCAACATCTCTAGGAATTAGTAAATGCAAATTAAAACTACTCTGAGATTCATCTCCAGTCAGAATGGCAATTATCAAGAATCTGAACAACCATAAATGTTGGCAAGGATGTGGGGAAAAGAGTAAACTAATACATCATTGGTGTGACTGCAAACTGGTATAACCACTCTGGAAAGCTGTGTGGAGATTCCTCAAAAACCTAGCAATGGATCCACCATTTGACTCAGCTATCCCACTCTTTGGTATATATACAAAGGTTCTGAAATCAGCATATTGCAGTGATGCAGCCACGTCAATGTTCATAGCTGCCCAAATCACAATAGCTAAGCTATGGAACCATACAAAGTGCTGTTCAACTGATGAATGCATAAAGAAATTTGGCATATACGCATAAAGGAATATTACTCAGCCATAAGGAACTGTGATATTATGTTATTTGCTGGCAAATGGATGGAACTGGAGGATATCATTCTAAGTGAAGTAAGCTAGTCTCAAAAAGCCAAACTTTAAACATTCTCTCTGATATGTGTAAGGTAATTCAAAATAAAAGAACATGGGAAGGAAATGTAGTAAGAAGAACAAGATAGGTAAAGTTCATGGAATGAATCAGATTTAACTTTCCAATGTTCATATATGAATATTTCAGTGAATTTCATCACCATGTATATCAACAAATCACTAAATTAAGAAAAAAAAGCTTTTAGTAATAACAGATCAGTAGAGTAGAAGGAGGAAGGGGAATTAATTCATGCTTTTATAATTATGTCATTGTGGAGCCTTATGTATACCCCCCAAAAAAAGAACCAATAAAAAAGGTGGTTAGAGAAATACACCAATTTTATTATTGAATAAACTTTAAATGAGAATGTGATGTACATCACATTTAAAAGACAGATATTTCATGCCTTTGTATCTCCAACAGATACAATTTATTACATATGTGCTCTGAAGATCACAATCTTGTTTTGCTATTACATTTTGAATTTAGGGGTGCTCTACCACAGACTTACATTCCCAGCCCTTTAAATTTTTATTTTGAGGCAGGCCTACTAAATTGCTGAGGCTGGGTATGAACTTGGTATCTTCCTACCTCAGCCTCCCAGGTCACTGAGATTACCAGTATGTGCCACAGTGCCTGGCAATATAGACAGTCTTTAGTTCTCAAATAAGAGGACAGTGTGACACCTTTGGTCACATGTAGTTTCTCCTAATTTTAGCATGTTAACTGGGAAGATTCCCTATATTGACTTTATCAGGATGACTAATCAGGTTCGCATTGCAAATTGTACGGAGGCTCAAAGAATTAAACTTACCATTCTATCATAATTAGAAAGTGATAGTGCAATCTCCCTTAATATTTGCATTTTGATTTTTTTTTAAAAGAGAGGAACAGTGAGAGAGAGAGAGAGAGAAAGAAACAATTTTTATTCATTTTTCATGAGGCTTTCGTTGCTCTAAGACTTCATTGTGTAGGTGCTGCTGGGGTTTGAACTTGCATACTTGCGCATGCCAGACCAGCGCCGCAACTGCTGAGCCGCTGCTCTAGCCCCTGCATTTTGATTTTTTAAAAGATTTTATTTTTCATTATAGTTTTACCTATTGAAAGAGTTTGTTGTTACATTTTCATACACACACGCATCCTGTTTCCCCCCCTTTACCCTGCCTACCCTCTCCTACTCCCTCCACCTCCTCGCTCCTCCATTCCTCCCAAACCCTAATCTATGAGATTGCCCCTAGTTAGGTTGGTAATCCATGTTTAATGAGTCTATTTTCTAGGCTTATTGTTCTCTCACTTTTTCCTATATTGTGCTCTAGCTTCAACATATGAGAGAAAAGAAAAAAGAGAAACATAGAGAAGGAAAAAAATTAAAGTAAAACAAAACACAAAATAAAACAAAAAAATAGCTAGTATGTTTATATGTCCATGAACCAATCAACTACTCCAGATGGCACACAAATGCACATAAAAAATAAAAAACAGAAAAAAAATTCTCCATGAAAAATTGGAAATATGCCCACTGAGGTTATCTCACTACATACTTGGGAGTATATGCTTATTGTCCATCTGAGTGGTTTTGTTGGCTGGATCCCTCAGTCTTGAATGGTGATCTCACCCTGTTATTTATATAGGATTGTAAGCATGGAGGACTGGATGGCAGGGCATGTGTCTAGCTTGGTCTCCTGGGCTTTGCTGGTTAGAGACTGTCCTGAAAAGTTCAGGTTAACAAATACCCTGAGGGCTTGGCCTTTGCTTCTGCTGGGGATCTGAAACTCAGGAGTCTTCTGTGTTTCTAGGTGTGGGGTGGAGTGGGGGTGGGGTGAATGCAGAGCAATACTGTCTCTGCTGGTCACATACAAAGTACCTCTAGAGTTCCTGGGTTTACACTCTGTTCTATTGTGTGCTCCTTCCTGCCTTAACTTGTCACATGAACCTGACAGGGCTAAGCTAGGCTCTCCTATGTTCCGCCTACCTGTTGCAAAGAGGTATAAAAACCTGCCTTCTCACACTTCTTGCAAGGATAGATTTTAGCTCCCCCTGAGCTGTATTCCTGAGGTGATTACTTTCTGCCTGTCCACACTCTAGAATTTCTTGGGCCTGGGGCTCAGAAGCTGTAGACAATCTAGTTGATCCTAGTGAAGATGTGTGTGGCTCTGACTGCAGCTCGCTTCCTCAGGATCACTGGCGACCCACTCCGTGTGACTTACGATCTTCAGAAGCCCAAGAGCTGCTCAGTGGGGTTGACAGAAACCCTATGAGGGATGGTCCAGATTGTGCCAGTGCTTATGTGGTTCTCAGTTGCAAGCACTAGGGGGCGCCCACCTGAAGAGGTCAGGGCCTACATAGCCTTGGCTATTCACAGGGCTCAGATGCTAAGGGAAAGCCCATGCTGCTCCTTTTATTCAAAGGTTCCTGAGGCTAATGTCAGACCTTGCCTTGTTAGAGAGTTACAGGCAGCTTTTGCAGAGTCTGAGGCAGGTAGTCCCCTTGAGAAGAGTGTTCTAAATCACTAGTAATCAGCGAAATGCAAATGAAAACTACATTAAGATTTCACCTCACTCCAGTCAGATTGGCAAAGATGCAGAATACAAATAGTGACAAATACTTGAGGTGTTATGGAGAGATAGGAACACTAGCACAGTGTTGGTGGACCTGCCGACTGGTACAACTGCTCTAGAAAGCAGTGTGGACATTCCTCAAAACATTAGGGTCAGATCCACCATATTACCCAGGTATCCTTCTTCTGGGTATTATCCCAGAGGAATTAGAAGCAGCATATTACAGCAACACAGCAAAATCAGCTCATAGCAGCTTAATTTACAACAGCTAAATGATGGAATCAACCCAGGTTCTCCTCACTGGATGAATGAATCCAAAAGCGCTGGTATATATATGCAATGGAGTTCTACTCAGCTAGTAGAAATGATGATATTGTGGCCTTTGAAGGTAGATGGATGGCACAGGAAGAATCATACTGAACAAAGTTAGCCAAACCCAGAGAGTCAAAGGCCAAATGTTTTCCCTCATTTGTGGAGGCTAGAGCTAAACCCAGGCTTTGGTGAAAGCCTGTCAAACTCATGTATTAGTTCCACCAAAGGCATAGCAACACATAATCTAGTGAACCATAGACATATAGGTGTGGTAGGGGAGAGGCTGTGGGAGGCAGGAGAGGGAGGGAGAATAGGGAAGGATCTAGGGAGACTATCAACAATGTAGCATGCTGTTTACCCCCCCTGAGAAGTCAAATAATACTTATGCAGTCATTTAATTCTGGAAAATTTACAATCATATAGATATATGTAAATGTATATTTATATCTCTTATAGGGGTGTGATATAGATGAATCAAGAGACTGGGGTGTGAGCAATCTGGGGTTAACCATGGTTTAGGATGAAATGCATATCATCATTATTGCTTTATATGCATTTATGATTGTAAAACAACTCCTTAGTAAATGGCCTCACTTAGTGTGTATCCATTTATGTTGTCCTTTCATTTAGCATAGTTATTTTGAGATTCATTCATATTTTTATAGGTAACCTTAGGTCTTTCTTCTTATTACTGAGTAGCATTTGCTTCTTCGTATATACCAGTTTGCTAATGTTTTTTAACTTATTAATGAACATTTTTGCTAGGTTCTCTTTGGGGTAGTACAAATAAAATTTCTACGCACATGAAGATAGCTTTGGGATAGAGCTATACCTTTCCCCCCCTCTTGAGTAAATACCTAGGAGTAGAATGGCTTAATTATATGGTAGATGTATTGGTAGATATGTATCAAACAATTTTTTTCTTTGCTTTTTTCTTGTTACTTTTTTTCCCCTTTTTTCTTTATGGTGCTGGGGATTGTACCCAAAGTCTCAGGCATGGTAGGTAGACGCTGTATTCATTGGGCTGAATTCCAAGTTTCTCTGTTTAACTTTTGAATGACCTGCCAAACTCTTTTTATGGATGGCTCCATCATTTTAAATGCACACTGAGTAGCGTATGGTACCCTATCCCAAAATTTGATATAGTCAGTTTAATTTTTAAAAAATTTAAAATAATAACTATGTAGTGATGTCTCACTGGAGTTTTAATTTACATTACCCTAATTATGATATTGAACATGCTTTCATATTATTGCTTGTCATTGAAGAGGATCACAATATGATGTTCCACAATATGCTACTTTTTCATGATTATTTTGAGCTGAAGGCAATTGAAAAGCAGCCAGTTCAGCATAAACTCTCTTCCTTTCCCCTTTCTGCCTAAAAACAGGGAATAAAATTTCCCTTTATAAATGTGACAAAAATTTCCACAATTAACTGCCCCTAGTATCTCAAACCTTTTTACTTCTTTTCCTGGTCTCTTCTTTACAATCTATCCCCCTTGATTAAAATGGCATGTTATCCTCTGAATCTACCACCTCTTTGGGTTCTTATTCCTTTTCTGTGATGTCCCTGTGGACATAAAACTAAAAGTGTCAATTCATTGCTCTGATACTTTGTTGTGTATGTGGTGCTGGGGTTCAAACTGGCATCCTTGTCTATGCCAGGCAAGCACCATACCTATCAAAGCTCCACTCCAGTCCCTTACCAGTGACTTTTAAAGAGCAAAAGTATATAATTTTGATAAAATAATCAATGTATTCTTTCATGGATTGAATTTTTGACTAGGAAAAATGTGGCTAACCCAGTTATAAAATTTTTTCCAGTATATTTTACTTGAAGTTTTATAATTTTAAGATTAATGTCGAGACCTAGGATCAATTTTAAGTTAAAATTTTGTATATGGTATAAGATATGGAATCCAGTTTTTTCAAAAATTTATTTTAATTTTTTAGTATGGCTCTGCATTTATCCCATTACCATAATTTGAAAAGGTTATTCTTTGTTATACTGAGATGTTTTGCATCTTTATGAAAGTTTAGTTTCCATATATGTATTAGTTTATTTTTAGGCTCTCTTATCTATTATCTATATGTACTTTCATAGTATCGTGTTTTAGTTATTATTTTACTTGGGCTCCTGGGCAAAGTCCCCAGCCTCTGTGGTCCCAAATGATCAGCTTCAGTCACTAGTCCTTATATGACAATCAAAGAGACAGATGAGCAGTGGTGAAGAGAAAGAAAAGAGATTTAATCAGCAGTTACGCTGGGGAAAACAGATAAGGGGCACAGTCACCAAAGATCTGACAACAAGGAACTGACAGAAACTTTGAGGTTTTATAGAAAACGAGAGTGAAGGCAAGAATCAGGCTCTTGTAAGATTGGGGGATTTGCATGGCTGACAGAAGTCCTTTTACACCAGGATATGTTTGATCATTATCTCAAGACTGTTTCTAAGAGATGGCTTTGGAAAAGTCCTTATCATTTGCGGGGGCAATCTGGTTCCCATGAGATTATTTCTTCTGTTTAGGGGGATAGCTTCATTTCCTATCATGAGGTAATAGCTTGCATTGGTGGGTGACCTCATCATGGGTTGGTCTGTCGGAAAGGCTCTGCTGTACCTGGTGTCCAGAATGACTGATGTTTAGAGTAATAAATGGAGACTTCACTCTAGGTTTTTGGACATTGTCTCTGCAGTCTTAAAAAATCTCTTAGTTACTTTTATTTTGGTATTCTGAGTGTTGAAGGGGAACAAGAAAGAGTAGCTAAATTTTCTGCTAAAAAAGTTTTAACTTTTAAGTGATTGATATCTCTATGTCCAGAGTTAGCAGAACACTTATCCAAGCTAAAGGTAATAAAGAAGATAGATTAAAAATGATGGTAAAGATGCCAACCTTTCTGCTGCTTTTATTTACCCATTGGACATCTGTAAGCCCTATGAATAGTTGGTGCTTTTAGCAAAGCATCTTCTGATTCTGTTATATTCGTAGGTTTCTTTGTCTTGAATTTAAGTAATTTCTACACTCAATATTTATTTAGCACTTTTAAGTTTTTTAATTTACATAAATATTACATACCTGTAAATGATTAATTAATATAGTACCAGGAATCTACTAAGGAAAGGCTGATAAGGCTACCCGCCTTATCGGACATTTTTGGAAAGAATATAATCCTCCTCCTGACTTGTCTAAGTAGGTGATCATCAGGTGAAGAAGTGAGCCAAGAATGAAAAGAAGTTCAAAAACATTGGAGTATAAGTTAAAATTAAACATTTAAAGATATGCAAGTAGTTATGTTTTGACATAATTGAAATCATTGGTGCATATGGCAATATGAGAAGGGACATGTGTGGCTAGAGCATTACTTCATATGCTACTTGAAGACAGTTGATCTGTCCTGTGAACAGTGAGGCTACTGGAAGACTTGCAGCAAGGAGTAACATGCATCTAAAAGGTCACTATGAAAGTTGAAGGATTTATTTAAACATTTTGAGAGCTGTTTGTATATTAACCTTTATAAATTGGATTCTGAGCAAATATAACCCTGACACCATACCTGATTTTCTGTCATCCATACTTTCTAGTTTCAATTCTATTTAGCATATTCTGTCAACTTCATTTTACCATACAAAAAGTTTTGTTGTTTTTCTCTTCTTGTTATTGTTACTGTCTTATTATTCTCAGTTATAAACTCATGTATTTAGTAACTTAGTTTCTCCCTCTATGCATTTGTTATTGCCATTGCTTGTCTGTACTCAACACTGCCACCTAAGTTGTCTTTTTTGCAGTATCCTGTTCCTCAATTAATAGTTATGATAGCTTTTTATTATATTATCTCTTGTAATTAACTTTTTTTTAAAGAGTGGGGGGAGAGAGAGAGAGGGAGAATCAATTTTTATTTATTTTTTCAACTGGCCTTTGTTTGTCTGATATTCAGTTGCATATGTGGTGCTGGAGATTGAACCCCAGTCCCTGTGCATGCCAGGCAAGCTCTGCAAGATTGAACCATAGCTCCAGCCTATAATTTGCTCTTTATAACTCTTTCAAGTTGTTTTTCCTTCTTAGGCCTTCGACTGTAGGGGGTAGTATGTACTCTGTTGGTTAACTTTCTACCTTTACCATAAACTGAGTGTGGGAGTGTGAAATTCTTAATGGTTTATTGAATTTATGTCCTTCTTTAAAAATTGCTATGCTATCAACATACATTTTGTTAAACACCTATGATGCAGGTGAGTCTATTTTACCACACACACTGAGGAATGAATAGAGATTACTAAAAGTCAGATAACAGTTGACTGAAGGTTTAGAGACTATTTGGCCTTCTCAGTTCTCAGCTATATTTCTTGCCTCCCTTTTATGTTTCAAAGTTGATTTCTACTGTTTTAAAGAAAACTGTTCTACATAAATATTTATTCCTCTTCCTGTGTATTTTGGTTTTTGATTATCTGTCCTGCTCTAACTCTGAACTAGTTTGTTTTTCTTAGTGGAATGGGTTACACACTGACCTTAAAACAAGCAGATTTCTTCAACATTATTTTTATCCTTTAAAGTAGGTGAAGGGGTATTTCTGATCTAAACTACTTCTTCTGTTTACTCAGGTACTTTGAAATGTAATTCTTTTGTGATATCACTATGGGATAGAACATATGTCCTTGGGATGAGTAATGGGGGTAAATTCAACAGATACCATGTCTTCTTGCAAATATATTGCTTACCCTCTTGAACTTCCTGAATGTTCTTGATTCAAGCTTTTTGATTTGCTTTATCTTCATATGCAGAATAGTACATGCCCATTTCCTTAATCATCCCTTTAATTTTCATCTTTCAAATATAGAAATTTGGATTTACTTACAGAACTTAACTGAAGTATCACTGAACTGAATGATCATTGAAGTATTTAATTACATTTTATGAACTTGCATACCTATCTATATTTAAGATTCAATTCATAAAAATTACTCTCTACTTGAAAAATTCTAGACTTTGGTAATAATTTTCTCATATGACTTCTGAAACTATTTGCATCCAAAGAGCTGTTTTGCTTGTGTTATGAACAGTTGCCATGAGATTGAGAAATATGAAGCTGTGTATACAGGCAATAAGTAGTTTAATGCTTTTTCATCTCATTGCTTTCTGAATAAATGTCAAGCTAGTGTAGGTTCATACCAAGAGCAATATGACATATATTTAAATTTTCAACTAAGCAAGGAAGACTAAAATGCATAATGAAAATGTCCTAGCTGAAACTAATATAAACATTATAAGTAAGAAAATCAGGTTTATCTCTGGGTTACAGGATTCCAAATAATACTTTGAACTTCTCCCCATTGCATTTAAAACAATAAATCATTGTCATGGTGGCACAGATCATTGTAATAAAACTTTTAGGATTTTTTGAGTTATGCACAACATTTTAGAATCACTTAATTAAAAAATAAATCATGAACAATTTCTACTATGAACTCAACCACTTAAAATTAATCACTGTTCTTGTGACTTATAACTATATTCTCATACATTCAAAGTAGTAATACACATACTCAAATATGTGCAAACACACTGTTTATTCATCTCTGGATAATGCCTGGAGCAAATGTGAATTCTCAGACACTTTGGATTGTAAACAATTCATCATGTGTGTGTTGTAGAAATAAAACAACAGGATATGATCAGGAGAAAGAAGAGAGGCATTCACAACAAAACTAGGTCAAAGTGAGGTAGGGATGGTCAAATACCTCTGTAATAAGAGATGACAATCTTTGTAAGGAATCTACACTCTCAGCAGTCCTGGAACTGAGAATGCAGGAGGCATTTTAGGTCAAAGGAAGAACAGGTCCAATGTTGACTTACGTTAGAAATGAAATGTTCTGGGCAGTTAAGTAATGATGTGTTCTAACTTCTGTGTGCAGATTCTTTGTCATTGGATGGAACCAGGAGATCTGTTATAAATTGATCCTATCTTAATCTTTTCTTTTCTGGTAGAGTTTTTACTAGCCTTAGTCTTATTGAATTGTAGCTAACGAAATTGACCATAGGCAACATTTTGCTGCAGACTTCAAAGGTATATGGCTCAATTAATGGCACTAAAATTGTGGTGCTTTCACATAAAATCCAAGGAATTCTACAAACCAAGCCAAGAGTGTTTGCCAATGATAAGAGAAAATGACTCCTTAGGCCATTGAGTACTACTTGGTATTAAACAGCAACAATTTGGTTCATATTGCTTTTGTTTTCATAGGACCAGAACTCCTTTATTTGAGTTTTTTTTAAATAGCATTTTTTGATAAACATTCTTTGATATCTAGGAGACCAGATGGAGGGAGTATGGGGGAATCAACTCAGAAGGAAATCTCCAACCTCCACGAGAATTCCATTTAACACAGGGGTTCTTTTGGGGGAAACATAAATCATGGGGAACCCAAGGGGGAAAGGATGACATGGCATCAGCCTTTGCTAACTATGTAAATATACATTTGTTCTTGATTGTTTGATAGTGAATAAGTCCATATTCAACTAATAAAAAGAAAATATGGGCAGGTATGTGACTCTCCGAACAATAGTGTATGGGAAAGGTCCAGTATAGCAATTCTGAGGCTAGGACATAAAAGGCAGGTGACTTTTACTACGGAAATACTAAGACGTCTGACAACTATCCTTAGGCCACTGTGGTACAGGAGCCATGGATAGATGCTTAGGTGATTATCTAGCTGAGCAGAGTCTTGCAGCCATCCCACTAAAGAGCCAGACAGGTTATGGAGAGGCCATCCTGGAAGTGGATGGACTAGTTTCAGCTGATCCAACCCCAGCCTTTCCCTCCCCAGCCTCTCAAGCTGCCTCTAGCATCATTAGCCTGGACCCTGTAAAGCAGAAAGAAGCCATTTCTGCTGCACTTTTTTGGAAGTCCTGACTCACAGAAACTGTGAGCGTAATAATAAAGTGGTGGTTGTTTTCCGCCAAAAATAAATAAATAAAAAACATTCTTTGAGAAACAACTTTTTAAAAAAAATTTTATGGTACTGCAGATTGAACCTCAAGCATACCAGTCAATCACTCTGCTACTGAGCTACATCCCTGGCCCAAATAATAACTTCTTTAAAAATTGCTAGAGATATGTTGAAAAAGGTGTTGTACCAAATTATTCAAGGAAAGGGTATAAGCAGTTTTTTTCCATTGACTGTTTCATCCTTTGATCTCAATATACCATTATTCCCTCTTAGTATGTAGATAAAAAAGATTTAACTACCTCATAATAAATACTGTTCTCTCTCAGAAATTTTCACATACTATTACTTTCCAATTTCTTTTAAGAAAGATGTATTACTTTTGATCAATTTATGTTACTGTGCATTTGTCTTAGTCTGTGCTGTCATAATAGAATACTTATAAAAAGATCTTCAACCTATTAGTCATCAGGAAAATGCAGATTAAAACTAGTGAGATACCTCTACACATGTACCAGAATTGTTGCCAAATTTAGCAAATAAAATATAGGACTCCTGAATATGCTATATTTGAATTTCAGATGAAGAGTGAAGAATTGTTAGTATAATAATATCCCAAATATTTCAAACATAAATAGGCATATTTTATCTGTTAACGCTAATCAGAATGGCAAAATTTTAAATAAGTGGCATTATCAAGCATTGGCGGCAATGTGGACCAATGGGAACATTCAAATACTGCTAGGAGGAGGAGTAGTTGGTACAAAACCACTTTGGAGAACTATTTGGGAGTATTTATGAAAGTTGAACATAAGAAATCTTAGAACTCAGCAATTCCCCTCTTAAGAATTCATCAAAGGATATGTACGAGAATGGATGCAATAGCACTCTTTGTATTAAAACTGTTAAAAACAAGTGACCAATAATAATTCAATGAATAAATAAATTATGGTCTAATTATGGAATGGAATAACAAATAGCAATAAGAAAGAAAAAATTATTAACATGCTCAACACATTGATAGCATTCTGAAATTTAATGTTGGATAAAAAGTCAGGCACAAAATAGTATTTTATATAGCTCCATTTGTATAAATTTGAAAGACAAGCAATTGTCAGTGTTAGAAATCAAGGTAGTAATTACCAGGAAGAGGACTGTAACTGGCAGGAGGCAAAGAGTTTTGATAACATTCTATTTCTTTATCTGGATATTGGTTGCATGGGTGGATTCATATTGGAAAATTAATGTGCTGTACAGCTTTTGGATTTGTGTAGTTTTTTGCATATTATATATCAATAAAAAGGTTTTTTAGAGAAGGATGTTATTCACAAACTAAGTTTGTTTTTAGCTGTAGAAAATTATTTTGATACATGTGAAAACTGATTTTGACTGGTGAAACAGGAGGACGTATTTGAGGTGAACTGCTGTAAGTGGCACCTATGACTGTGCTCAGAAGCAGTGGGTCTGGATGTTCTTCCACATACAGCTGGGTGAGGAAAAGCAAAAGTGAGTTCTGGGCAGATGTTCTCAATAATTGTTTCAGCCTCGTGGTGACTAATTGTTCAACAGACTCAGGGCATTTTACTGGTATTTTTCACTCTATTTCAAATGTTTTCTCTCTGGTAGTCTATTGCCAACTCATGTCCTTTATTATTCTGATAGGAATATCAAAAGACTGACGGTTGCTTTGTTTTGAAGATTATGGTTTCTGTTTTGTATGCCATCAGCTTTATACTTCATCCTTTTTAATAGAATTTTCTTAACAGAGTGGCTGGAGGTGTGATTCAGTGGTAGAACACTTGTCTATCATGCAGGAGGCCCTGAATTCAATCCCTAATACTGAGAGAAATAATAATAATATGTTGCCAGGTGCTCCTATAATCCCAGGTACTCAGGAGACTGAGATAGGAAGATCACAAGTTCAAGGCTAACCTATACCATTTAATGATGTACTACCTCAAAATAGATAAAGTAAAAAAGAGCTTTGGATGTTTGGATGTAGCTCAGTGCTAGTATGCTCCTGGGTTCCATTCCCCCCACCCCCAAAAAAGAATTTTCTGAACCAATGTACAGAAAATAGTTTCTGGATCCTGCTTGGATCCTCTGCCCTGGGATTCTGGTTTTTTTTTTGTTTGTTTGTTTGTTTGTTTTATTTTCTTGTGGATTTTTTTCTATTGCTTATTTTAAGGTTCAGATATAATTGAAAGAAAGCAATTTAATATTGAAAGGTGATGTCACAATGTAGCTATATAACTGTGGAGTCTCTTTATCTCAGAACAGGGAAGGAAGAAGTTACCATTGAAACTCATCTGTAGTTATCATTAATCATAATAACTATTATTATTACAATAGTATTAATGCAGTGTGTCATTGTTCCTAATATGTGGGGCTTGGCCTCTTGTCTGGTTGAAGGCAAATTCCTGGTCTCCTGTTGGCTTTTCCTAAAACTGTCTAGACTTTAATTGTTTTAAAATTTAGGAATAGACTCTTTCTATCTTCTTCATGAACCTTTCATGACCTTACATAAATTTTACTACATGTAACACTTATGCTTTCATGTAGTAGAAAGAGTGTTTTCAGGCAGACTTGGCTCTTCCATATACCAGTGATATGAACTTAAGGTAGCTACTCTTTGAGCCTCCGTTAATTCAATGTCAAAGATACTATTGATGCTCTAGAGTAAAGAGTTATAAAATGATTTTATGAAGGTATTTGTTATTTTGCTTGAGGTATAACAGACTTTCAAAAAATTTTAGTTTCTGATTCTCAATGGAACAAATACAAAAGGCCAATAAATACATAAAAAATGTTGAACATCTCTAACAGTCATTGAAATGCAAATCACAACTACATTAAGATTTCATCTCACTCCAGTCAAAATGACCAAGATCAAAAATACAAACAACAAATGCTGGAGAGGCTGTGGGGAGAAAGAAACTCTTGTACATTGTTGTTAGGACTGAAGACTAGTACAGTCACTTTGGAAAGAATATGATGACTTCTCAAAGAAAAACATGGATGGAACCATTGTACGATCCAGCTATTCTACTCCTGTGTGCTTTTCCAGAAGATATAAAATGGCATACCACAGTAAGGCAGCTAATCAATGTTCATAGCAGCACAATTCACAATAGCTAACAAGTAAAGTCAACCAAGATTCCCATCATTAGATGAATGAATTAAGTAATTGTGGTATATACATGCAATGGAGTTCTACTCTGCTATTAAAAAGAATGAAATCATGGCCTTTGCTGGTAAATGGATGGAAATGGAGGAAATCGTGCTAAGTGAAATTAGCCAAATGCAGAAGCTCAGAGGTTGAATGCTTTCTTTCGTATGTGGAAGCTAGCGTGAAATAAAGGAAAGGATGAGGGAAGGACAAGATTACACATAAAGATCCATCAAATACAAATTATCTGACAAACTAAAGGAAGCCTAGTAGAGTAAAGAAAAGAGAATGGGAGAGGGGAGGAAGAAAGGGAGGGAAAAAGGAAAGGGAATAGGGGAGATACAAATATTGTATAGAGTACTTTGTACCTCTGAGATACTAAATAGTTCTCACAAATCATTAAAAATTAGAAGAAAAAATCAAAGGGAAATCAGTAGAGGAAAGGGAGAAGGGAAGGGAGGAAATGCTGGGGAGGGAACTGGGCCAAAATATGTTGTTATACTATGTGCTACATGTATGAATGTGTAACAATAAATTCCTTCACTATGTACCACTGTAATGCACCAATAAAAACTTTAGAAGAAATTCTATTTTCTTCCCTTTGTCCTTCAACTGCCATTTCTAACATTATTCTCTCTGATGACCAAGTCATTCCTAAATTATTTGATCAAAGGTCTAAATCAATATGTACATCAATCATGTGATCTTTACATAATCACCATATACCAATGTTTATGAACATTTCTTTCCTACAGGGATATCTTTGAATGATAATCTGAATATCTTCTTTGAATCTCATGATAAAACATAAGGAAACTGCAGCAGAATAAGATGATTATAAAAAAATAGATCACATGGCAGATAAATGGGAATGAATGGGAAGGGGGAGAGTGCACATGAGAGCAAGGTAAACTGTAATGAAGGTAGCATTAAAGCATAAACCAGTAAATTCCTTTCCAGTTCTTCTGATGAAACTTCTTTATAAAGTATGGTCCAAACTTCTAACTATAGTTTTATTTTTCCCCAATGATCTCCTTTTGTGCTGGGAGCCAGCCCCAGCAGAACTCTTGGGGTCCCCGAAGGATGGGTGGAGTCTTGCGCGGAGGAATGACTTGAACCTCCGGAGCAAGTTGCAAGCAGACACAGTACCCTGCTTGAGCAAAATGCTGTCTGTTCTTTATTGTTGAAAGTTTTTATACAGGTGCACAGACAAGACTTTCATTATCTGCTTCATTATACAATTCTCTGTTTAGTTTTCCAGTAATCTTAAAGTATCAACCATTAGTACAATTTATGTTATCAACCCCACCACCACCATCACAATGACCGTATGTAGCTAGTTGATATAAACCATTACTTTTTTCCTTCAGAGGTTTCTTCAAACCATTACCTCATTTGATAAGAGAAGCATCTAAAGGTCACTGTACTACATTAATTTATAAACCCTATCTTAGCATAAATGAAAAGCTTCTTATTAACTGGGGACCACATGTGACCATGTAGTTCAAACTGCTTCAGGACACCAGACATAAAACTATCCACTTTATCATAAAGTCATGGTCAAATTCTCATGGACTGTTTCATGCACTGTAAAAAGAAGCCTTATTTTTAAAAAGAATAATGTTGTTCTTAGTTCCTTTAAACCTGCTTTGATAAAAGACAGAAATCAAACATTTCCCCAAACGTTGTCTCTCTATTTTTATTTAGAGGTTTCTTAATTAGCTAGACTATGTTATAGGTTATAATAAACCCTATACCCTATTAACTACTAACCTAAAACTATTTTGTTATTGTAACCTTACTATTATGTTATAATTATGCTAGGTCCTATAATTGTTAATTTTATAAAATATTTGTGCCTCCTAATTTATGAACTAAGAAGCTGAAACCTCTTCTGCAAAATTAGGAAAGGCTATCATACCTTATTCACTATTAAGATGTTAAGACTTAATCTCTGCAAGAACAGAAAAGGCAAGCATGTCTTTCTCTTCTGTATACTGTTTCTTTGTTCCTTAGTTCTAATTATTATTGTTTTCTATATCCAATTTCATTTTAAAGTCAGTATAGCTTTATTTTCCACAATTTCTATATGTGTTATTACAAGTACTCTTCTCAACAACCCGCAACAGTTGTTTGAATAATGGAATTCTTATAACAATCAGAGAGTTTCCAGCTTAAATAAATTCTTAATACTTGTATTACTAGAATACAGCCAATTTCCAGAAGGGATGGTTTTGACAATCTCCTGGAATGCCGGCTTTGCCAGGCCCTTCCCCAAGTCTGGACTTTGTCAGACAGAAGCTTGGTGAAAATTGCCTCCTCCACTTTTGCTACCTATTCTGTATGATAGAGACACACAAAAAAGTTATAGATAATAAATTTTACTTGTGAAATGAGTTAAATAAATTAATAATGACTGGTACAAAATAAAGAGGATGAGTTTTGGTGCAGGACAAATTAGACCTAAATTCATGATTCACCATTTAGTAGCAGTATGATATTGGAAAATTTGATTTCATTTGTTCTCCCTATGTCTCAGTTTCCTAATCTGTCTAGACATGCTATCCATCTCTTATGGGACAGTGTTTCTAAGGTGTTTTGCACATTGCTCAATGATGCTTCTTCCGTCTGCTACCATCATTATCATTGTGTCTCATCCAGCAAGGAAATTCCTGTCTCACATACTTCTCTTTAAGAAACTCAGTGACCCCTCAGCTTGAATTCCAGGAAGGACAGGAGCTGCTGTTCTTCAGAGATGCTCCTTTGCTTCACTGCTTTCTAGAGCCTTGGTTTGCTGTGCTTTTCCAGTTTAGGAGTCCTTGGAGATACAGCCTCCCTCCCTCCACAGTTTAAGGAGCTACATGATCACCTCATGATCACTGTCTTTTGGAGACCTGGAAAAACCTTCTGTTCTCTTATCTTCAGCAGTGATATCATTGACTACGTGCATTTTACCACAGTTAAATAAGCTATTTATCCTTTAAACCACAAATAAAATAATAAACAATGGCAGGTCTATTCAATCATCCAATGTAAAACTCCCCAGGAATTTAAAATCAGATGTAGATGTTTTTTTTTCCTTGTGAATAGGTTGCATTTGGTTTCTGAAACTCAGATTTTTTTTTTAATTATTAAGCTTCATCTTCCATCACATTTATATAGGTGCAATTTTAAATAAAAACTCTGGCACTACAAGAACATATTTACTTAAATCAGAGTGCATTTCAAAATGTGTATCTTCTTTGATAAAATTTTCTGTTGTATTTGACAAAAAATGTTCTGGAATAAAAATTCTGCCTAATTATTTTTATGCATAAGCTTCATTTCCCTGTTTTTATCATTTTCATAATTTGAAATATTTTTTATTGTTTTTTATAATGCTTTTGTTACTGTTCATCTCTCATCAGATTTAAATCTCCCTTTCCCAGCTCAATCCTATAGACAAATCTGATGTAGGAATGAGAGTACTGTTGTTTTTTTGCATCAAATTTCTACTTCTATTTCCACCCCTCCCCCCATTCACCATGCAACTCTGATGCTGTAATGGTTGGGTGTGAGTGGGGATTGGGTAACAGAAGAGTGTTTAAGGACATAATATTTTTCATTGACTGGGGCATTTATTATCTCATGCTGGAATTCTCTGGTCTGGCAGATTCTAAATGCTGATTACTTTTCTTATGAGTTTTCTGAAATTTTCCTGTTGGCAAACCCTATTGGCAGTTCCCTCAGGTTGGCAGTATTTACCTTAGCTTTGCCTTTGTGACCCTGGCCTCTGCCCTTGGCTTCTGGCAGCCACCAAGCAGTAAGCCTGTTGGGTCATTTAATTCTAGTGCTCTTGGGTAACTCCTTTTCAAGGTAGCATAAGCCCCAATTTTATAATTCAGTCCTTATCTAGGTTATGTAAAGCCTGATATATTATGCTCAAGGCACCCCTTCTTGCTCTTGGACACAGATCGCTCTAGTAAGCTTCTTCCCTCTAGACATCCCAAGTGTGAATCAGGTATTAGAGCATTTCTCAAATTCCTGAGGTCATTATACCATCCACCATTAATGCCTTACCCTTAGCAAGACCCTTTAGTAACAAAGAAAGTCAGGCTCTTCTGATCCCTTTTCTTAATTAGTTTTCAGCCTTAGTCTAAAAAGACTTGAACAAACACTAATGCAATTTCTGATAGTTCAAGGCTGCTTCCCAATATGACCCTTGTCCCCCTTAACATTTGGAATACTGCTATGGATTAAATATGATATGTCCCTGAATTTATGCAGAACTTTAATTCCTAAAGTCATGTTAATGTGTTAATGGTATTAGGAAGTGCAGGAAATGACTTTTTTTTTTGTTTGTTTTAGGAAGTGAAAATTTAATCAAACTATTTTAGGGTGGGAACTTCCGAAACTTATTAGGTTTAAATAAGGTCACTAGGGTGAAACCAATCTGATTAAATTCTGGTGGCTTTCCAAGAAAGATGGACAGAGATCAGCAGACATTCAATCCATTCCTGTTGCTGTATAACACCCTCTGCTACCTCAGGACTTGGCCAGTAAGAAGGCTATTGCCAGAAAATGAGCAAATGCCAGGATCATGCCCTTGTGCCTCCAAAATTATGAACTAGATCCATTTCTTTTCTTTATAGAATTAGCCTGCCTCAGGGATTTCATTATAGTAATGAAAAAGTAAACAATACCTCTGCTAGAATTTTTTACCATTTATTCCAACACCTGAGGATAGGGGTTCTGTCTCCTATTTTCTGTGGAATGATAGACTGGAATTTAATAATTGCAAGCTAGCAGACTTGTCCAACTTAGTCACATGTACCTGACTAACCTTTTGTAATTTTTCACTTCCTTGACTCTAGGCCACTGTTTATTCCCCTCTTTCTGTCTCACTCTCCCTTTTAAACACCCATTCACCTTTGTAAAAATTGAAGTTCGTATGGTTACTACTGATTACGATCTGTACTTATCCATTTAACTCTAGTGTCTGTCTTTGTTTATCTTTGACATTGGGGTTAGTGGGAAGGGAAGCATCTCTAAGGTACTGTTCAGCCAAAACAGGTTCTATATAAAATCAGTGCTCTGCTGTCTCTCAGGTTTTAAGCCTTTTAAATAGGTATTTGAGATAACAATTAAAAATTGAAGGGATTAATTTTTGTCATCCCATTAGCAAATTCCATGAATATGCTAGTACTTGCCTTCAGAGTATATGGGTTCTTCAAATTCTTTTTTCTGTTCCATGGAAGCTCAATTGAGAGTAAGACAACAAAGTATACTGTGCATATATTAAAAGGTCTCTCTCTTTCTCTTTAACACACACACACACACACACGCGCACAAGCAAGTGTGTGCCATCTCTGGCAGAAAGATCTTATAATGAATTATGAAGAGTTGGTGCTTTAATCATAATTTATTTGAAATCTCACTCTTATAAAGGAATAGTAAACATATTCAAGAGATCCATAGGTATTGTTTCTGATATGAATATAATGATATCAATGGCATATCAATGTTATATATGTTATGCTGGGTTTTTTCTTCAATTTTAAAGTTGAAGGGCTTCCTTTTCTATTAATGTTACCATATTTATGTGACTGTCTCATCATTTTCCATTGTTAAGGGGATAAAATAGTAATGCCAAACTAGCTGAATTATAAATAAGATCAAAACACTCATTATTGGACAGTATAATCATATCACTTCAAAAGTGATTTTTAATAACTTAAAATTGATTTGCTTATAAAATAGTATTTTTTGGTGAAAAATTGAAAAATGTAAAACCATAGGCTGAGGAAATTGAAATCATCAAGAATTCGGAAAATGGAGGACGGTTTCTTTGAAATTTTGATGTATACTTTTCTAGATTTTACAGTCACAGTGAATATTTCATTTCTGTTAATGGGAACATAAAGTGTAGTTCATCCTGCTTTTAATTTAATATTAAACTTTAGCATTAATGCTAGTAATTAAGAACATAGAAATACATTTTAATGGCTGAAGAAAAACCTGTCACAGCTACAGCATCCTATATTTTATCTTGGCTGTATTGTTGAAACTTTATATAATTGCTATGTTTTGTTACTGTGAATGCCTCAGTCAGTCAGCCTACCTACTTACCTGCCTACCTTCTTTCCTTTCTCTCTCTCTTTCTGTTTTTGTGGTACTGGGGATTAACCGAGGGGTGTTCTACCACTGAACTACATCCCTTGCCATTTTTATTTTTTTGTTTTGAGTTGGGGTCTTGCTAAATTGTTGAGGCTGGCTTCTAGGTTGCAATCTCCTGCCTTAGCCTCCTTAGTTGCTGGGATCATAGATGTGCACCCCCATGCCTGGCAAATACCTCTGTAGATTTCTTTATACATATATTAACATAAAACTCATCTTTATTACATGAGGATGTAAATCTTCACTGACTGAATCAAAGATCTAAGGCTATGAACATTTTGAACTTCCTGAGAGATATTTAAAAATTATTTTCTAGATTCCATCAGCAACGTATGAAGATATTACCATACCGTAAAAGATTGAGTATTGCTTTTTAAATTTTAATGATTTCAGTATGCAGGTGCTATTTTATTATTTGCATTTTTATTTTTTGATAATCATACCCTGTAATTGGCTTCCTTTTTCAGCACATGAAAATATGAGTCAATTGGAACATTCAGTCTGAGGCAACTTACTCAAAACTCAAAATCATATATGTAATGAGGATTTTTGTAGTACTTATAATTATTTTAGCTATGATGTTTGATTAGTAATTCTGTGTATAGAAATCTGGACCATTCACTTATATCTGATTTATAAATATAAAAAGTTTGCTATGTTTTTTCATTTCTTTCTTTACTTATTTATAATAAAATAATACAGAATGCTTATAAATGAGGAAAAGTCATATACAGTCACAGAAAATAACCTACTATTTTTTTCTTTTCTTTTTTTTTAAAGAGAGAGCGGGACAGTGAGAGAGACAGAAAGAGAGAAACAACTTTATTTAGTTTTTCACATGGCCTTAGTTACTCCAACATTCAGTTGTGTACATGGTGCTGGGGTTTGAACCTGGGTCCTTGTGCTTGCCAGGCAAGAACTGAAACCGCTGAGCCACCGCTCCAGCCCCACTATTATTTTCTTTATTCTCTTCAGGTTACTTTTTTATATAACATGAATTATAACCTTCATGAAATTAAAATTTCTTATTGTTTTCAAAATTATTATTGGATATACAGTATGTAAATTTCATTTTTATTGTATAAATATATTCTCCATATTAAATATTGTATATATTATATAATAATGTATTTTAACTGTTTCTTACTAGAAAACAAGGCTTTCATGTTTTTTCTATTAGATACAGTGTTTCTGTGAATACTCTTATTTATATACCATTTGAGCTGATATATTTTGATGTTACCAAAATGGCAAAAGTAAAAGGATTATACAGAAATAAAGTTTGTAAAATGGAGCTCCCAGTAATCTCATAGCCAATATAAATTAGCCAGTGCTGCTAATGTATTCCTCAGCTGAAGTGGGGCTTTTGTAAAAGTAAGTGCTTCAAAGAATAACAGGGAAAGAGCAGGAGGCCTTTGAGGGTGGTTATACTTCCTGACTCTAATTTCTGGGTCTGGATAGTTTCTTTTATGCCTTTTGGGACACTAAGTAAATATAATAATTGGCCACTGTGCAAATGAAAATGTGGCAAGGTGGACTCTGAAATTGATGGATATTTGGGGGCAGTATACTAGTAAAATCAGTGTAAGAATTCATTATAAGTGAAAAAGGAAAATGTAAATAAACAAATCAAATTATTCCAGGGAAGGTAAGAGAGGGCCCGAGGTAATAAAAACAAATTCTATGAATATTTTCCTAAGATGCTTAGATTTTGTGACCAGAATAGTGTCAAGGAAAGGAAAGGAAAGAATATGTTATTGGTTGAATTTTAGTATTTACAACTTCCACTGAAGTTTTGAATGTGTGGAAGGGAAATATATTTTGTCTTAAGTCTAAGGAAAATTAATTTTAGTTCAGTAGGTACTATTTAAAATAAACATTTAGGGTGGCTGGAGTGGCAGCTTGGAGGTTACAGCACTTGCCTGAAATGCACAAGTACAGGGGTTCAAACCCCAGCACCCACATATTCAACTAAGTGTCAGAGCAACGAAATCCATGTGAAAAACTCAATAAAAATTGATTTTCTTGTTCTCTCTTTCTCTTTCTCACTGTCCTCTCTTTTAAAAAAATCTATAAAATAAACATTTGGCTACTCCATAGTGGACTAGGACTAATAAAATTTTTTTCTAGTTTATCATTAACTTGATACAAGCTGTCAAAGAATTTTAAATGATTTTTATTGGTTAGTCTCAACTCTAAGTTAAATATAAACATAAATTCATTTAACCTCAGCATGTTCTTAATTACAGTATACATATGGCTCAACAGATTTTTTTTCCAGTAACTGAATATATTTTTAAGATAATTTGAACTTGTTAACTGGATTTTTTCTAATAAGGGATTCCATGGCCTTTTGAAAACAAACTTCAATATGCCCTCAAAAATAGGACATTATTGAGATCTTTCTCCAGAATTTTTCTTGACTCTTCAAAACAAAATTGAAACCTAGTTTGACCTCTTGTGTTTGTCATGTATTCCAAAACTAAATTACATTATCACCACAAATAAAACATTCAATAAAATAGCTGCCATGGAAAACTGATTTTGAATGGGGCATTCCAGAGTTTAGTGTTATGTTTAGCATTGAAATGAGATAAAATCTGAGCTCTCATAGGATGTTTGGTACTCAAACTGGCAGTTTTGTATTTTTTGTTCTTTAAATATTTTTGTATTGATTAAATTAGTATTATCTCATATAATATTAAATGATATAATTTTGTTTCCTAAATGGAGTTTGGTTGTAATATTTTCTATTGAGAAAAAGCAGACAGGAATCGTTTTCCATCAGTTGATATAGACAGTGTATTTTTTTTTAATTTTTATTTTTGAACAGCCATACAAATTTTTAACAAAATAATATAAAATGTGTATAGTTTCTGGATACTAGATTTACCCCCAGGAGTACCCACCCCCCAATTTCCCACCCGTATCCCTCCCTTCCCTTACCCACAATATCTCTATAAAAGTGTTAGGCTGTATAACATTACACCTTATCTGGGTTTAACATATAAAAAACCATCTTTCTGAATGGCCAGGGTCTAGTTCCAACCTCCACAAATGAGTGGAAACATTTGACCCTTGTTTCTCTGGGTTAAGCTGATTTTTACTCAGCATAATTTCTTCCATAGCCATCCATTTACCTTCAAAGGCTGCAATATCATTGTTTATAATTGCTGTGTAAAATTCCATGGTATATATGTACCACAGTTTTTGGATCCATTCATCCAGTGATGGACATCTGGGTTGTTTCCATAGTCTAGCAATAGTAAATTGAGCTGCTATGAACATAGATATTGCTATGTCACTATAATGACCTGGTTCTAAATCCCCTGGAAAGATACCCAGGAGTGGAATAGTAGGATCGTATGGTGGGCTCATCCCTAGTTTTTTGAGGATTCTCCACACTGCTTTCCAGAGGGGCTGTACCAGTCTGCAGCTCCACCAACACTGTATTAGTGTCCCTATCTCTCCATATCCCCTCCAGCATCTATTATTGTTCATTTTCTTCATTTTTGCCATTCTGACTGGTGTAAGGTGATATCTTAATATGGTTTTCATTTGCATTTCTCTGATTACTAGAGATTTAGAGCACTTTCTCATGTATTCATTGAGTTGATCAATGTCCTCTGTTGAGAAGTTTCTATTTAGCTCTTTGGCCCATTTATTAAATGGTTGTTAGTGTTTTTATAGTTGAGATTTTTGAGGATTTTGTAAATTCTGGATATGAGACCCCTGTCAGAGGATTCGTAGCCCATGGTTCTCTCCATTTCCATAGGAAACCTCTTGACTCTTTTGATTGTTTCCTTGTCAGTACAAAAGCTTTTTAGCTTAATGGCATCCCATTCACTGATTTTTGACTTTACTTCCTTCACTTTAGGAGACACTTGAGAAAGTCTTTGCCTACTCCCAAATGCTGAAGTGTTGGACCTACTTTGTCTTCTATCAATTGCAAGGTAGCTGGTTTAATTCCTAGCTCGTGGATCCATTTTGATTTGATTCTGGTGCAAGGAGAAAGATATGGGTATAATTTCAACTTTCTGCAAGTGGCTGACCAGTTTGTCCAGCACCATTTGTTGAAGAGGCTGTCACTTCTCCATGTAATATTTTGCCCCCTTTTGTCAAAAATCAGATGTTTAAAGATTTGAGGATTTGTTTCGGGGTCTTTTATTCTATTCCATTGGTCTTCTTTCCTGTCTTGATACCAGTACCATGCTGTCTTTGTTACTATGGCTCTATTCTAGACAATGTATTTTTAAGCCAATTCAGTGTACTCCTCAAAATTCAAAGTTCATACAGGTAACATCCTCTATTGATACAGCATATACTTTGGGGTAGCTTAATTTTTCCCCAAATCTTTTAAGCTGTTGCAGGTGGCAGATTGCATTATATCATAAGAAATCTCCTTTCCCTGAGTTCCATGCTCTTGTGCTCAGGGTGTTCCCTGGGGTGCCCTGGTCTGTGATTCACATACCTTACCTTTGTGCTTCTCTCTCTCTCTCTCTCTCTCTCTTTTTGTGCTGCTCACTTGATGACAAGTCAAAAGGCAGGATCGATCCATTCATTGAAATTATATGGTTTTTGCTATTTTTTTAACCCTTGTGTGATAGGAAAATTATGAGCAAGGGTGTATGTTTTAGAGGGACACAACATTAATAGGATGTTTCTTTTACACTACTTGTTATCTTTGTACCTTCTCAAATATAATTTTGTGACTTTCTCATTGAAAGCTTTAGATAATGTTGTTACAGACAATTGTTTAACCTGTAGGTATTGGATTTAGGTAACAATATTTATTACAAGTACTTAATAGTTATGTTTGTACTGTATATTGAGTAATATCCGCTGAGTACATCATCTGAATCTAGGTAGGGAATATTATTATTCCATTTTATAGACATGGTGACTGGAGTTCAGCTCAAAGAACTTTAAGCAACTTGCTCAAGGTCACACAAAGTGTAAGTAGCAAAATACAGCTAGTAGATACAAACCAGCTAGTCAAGCTCTAACCTGATATGCTTGATGGTCATTACCCTCTTGGAAAGCTGGTGTCTTGATCACAGAGACTTAACCTGGGGTTTACTGACTTGCTTTTACAGAATTTAAAATTATAGACTTGACTTAAAATAGTTAACATAATCTCTTAAGCAATAAAATATCCAAGGATATCTGAAAGCTATACCCTTCTTAAGAGATTATTATACATGAGATAATGTAAGAAACTGTAACTGAAAAGAGATAACGAAGAGGCAAGTGTGATCTGCAGAACAGCCCTGTAGTGACAGGAACATTTCTCTCACCCCCCTCACCCTTAGTAGATTCCTACCATTTATCGGTATATTCTAATTTCCAGGTACTGTGCTGAGCACTTTGATAATTATTTAATCAATAACATTTCCATTTTTTAGTGAGATAGCAGAGGCTTAAAGGATTATGCAGTTTCTCAACTCTTACACAGTTTATAAGTGGCAGGAAGAATCAAATCTGAGTCTGAATCTTTTTATAGGGCATTTTGACACTTGGGAACCTTGCTGCTTTAAAGTTCTGTGTTGTTACTCTTCAGAAGGTGATATTACCCACAAGCATGCTAGCTGGTATGCTGGCAGGCAGGTCACCATCACCATCCTTTATGTGGCATTGTGGGAGCAGATACTGATTGTGTTAAGGAGGATAGCATATATGAAGGTATCCTCATCAAATCTGGGGAGAACTTGGTCTGGAATCTCATCACAGCAAATAGTCAAATTTCAGCATTTATTTTATTATGCCCCTTTTATATTCAGATATTTGTGGAGCCTAAGGACACTTAATTTATTAGATATTATTTTATAATATGAATTAACAGAGTTTTGTTGAACTCAACTTTATGTATATCTAAGCAAAACAAAATCCTAAGGCATGTAAAACTTGTGTCGTTGGAGAGAGAAGTAAAAAGAGGTTATAATTCACCAGAGTTTAATTTTATTTTCCCTTTCTGGATGAGAAAATTATACATACTCTTGACCAATTGGTAGTGACTACCAATCTTGCCATAAAAATTTTCTAGTTAAGTGTCCATGACTGCTGCTATATTTCTATCCTTAATGTTCTCTGGACCATGTTATTCCCTTTATCTGAATCAATTTCTGAGCTTTATTTTTTAAGATTTGTGTCCTTGCTACTACCTGACTCACTGCCTTCCACAGCTCCACTCTCTAATACAGAGCAATAAATTCGGTGATCTTTATGAAGGATAGAGGATTTATAGGTCTGCCTACTTTAACTTACTTTATTTTCGTTAGAAATGGCTTTGGGAAATCTATTGGAGAGTATGGCGGGCCTTAGGGCCACAGTAGTCCCTCCCTGATAAAAGTATTCTCATTAAAATGCAAATATTTCAGAGCCTATTTAGTTTTATTTGAATCATTTATTATGATATGAAATCTAAATTTGAATATTTGACAAGTGGCATGCAAAGAATGATAGAAAATATATTGCTTAACTTTATGTTAATGGTATTTGAAGAATTCTTTCTCCCCACCTCCTCCCTCTCTCTTCTGATCTTTAATCGGACAGTAGAAAAAGAACTTAGATGATTTATTCCATCTCTCATCTGTTAAGATTAGTAGAATACCTTATGGTTATAGTTAATTCCTTTTTAAGTTCTCCTACACAGTTGACATAAGTGCTGTGATGGCTATGGTGACTGCAAACGAGTTACTGAGGAAATTGTGTTTCTCTTACCAATAGCCATCCTGTGTCTCTTCTGTTGTATAGCTGCAATGTGAATTGAGTTCTGAAAGCCTCTTTCCAACTTTAGGATGGTCCTGATTGTTCAAATGCAGTCAAAGCAATCCTATATATCTCATTGCTACAGAGAACCTTTCTCAGATGACTAAGTAATCTAAGCAAAAACTAATCTGCACCTGGCTCCCCGGAGTTCATTCAGAGGTAAGTATGTCAGGAAGAAGGAACCGAAAACTATATTATTGAAGACATGTTTCCATACTTCAGTGCCTCTAAAACAAGAGGCTCTAAAATTTTTAATGTCATTAAGAACTTCTTCTCATGTTTGACCATATTTCATGATGAATTATCATATCAGTATTGTTTAAAAATAGCTTCCAGACTGAATACTACATCATCCATATGTTCAAGACATTTGCCACCTGTATACTTTGAGCGCTGGAAGTCACTTGTATTTTCGTGTAAAAACTTGTGTTAACATTGTGCAATAGTCTCCTAATATTGCAGATACTAATTCTTATCTCTGACCACTACCAAAGGTATTGCTTAAGATTGCAGAAGTATTTTGGTTTTACTTATTTCACATTGTTTGCAAATAATTTCTTTTGGTCAGGAAAGATTTCTTAAAACTCTGAAAATACTTTTCTCAAGATGCAGTCACCTGAAAATCCAGACATAAGCATACCGTCGAACTATGTTTCATGAAGTCACATGTCTGAGACCTGTATCTTTGTAATCTTTGTGGAGAATGTTGTGCAATATGAAAAGGTCGCACTTTGTTCCAGGCTCTTTTAAACAGCTTTGCGTTTGTCTAAATCCTTTCATTGGCAGCAAATCACAGATGAAGACAGTAACCTGTGTGTACTTTTTTCTTAATAGAGAAAAGCCTTAAGATTATCTTTATTTTCATTTGGACAGATAGGAAGACTTATTTCATTGTGTATGGTGGCAAGGAAAGGGATTGCAGAGATTACCAGAAATATTGGTAAAATTAGTTGGAACTCAGGCCGGTTTTGTGACTCATGATTGGCAGATAAGAAGTATGCAGTTTTCCCTTTCTGTGTTTTCAGCCTTTTTGCCACTTGCAGTGACTTGCTGCTTGCACACATATGGTTCCTTCAAGGCAATGACATAAAGATTCCTTTTAGAAGAATTCATCCTCCCCTCACTTTCCCCTGCCCACTGCACAAGAGAAGGTGATGAAGTATTTGAACGCTATACATAAAAATTGAAGTCAGAGGGCTATCAGTTTAAACAGATAAACAGTTCATCTACTTAGTACACAATGTAAAACAAATAATTTTATTTAAAAAGTTAAAATAATTTTTAATTGATGAACATATCATAACTAAAACTTTTATTTGCCCCATTCATTTTCATTATTCTTATGCAAAAATACTGCATATAATAAAACAATGCATACAGTTTATAATCTTTTTCCTATGTAATAGTTTATCTAACTGATGAGCTATAATTTATTTGAATACTCCATGAAATCATATATGTAAATTTTAATGGTATTTTACACTAATGAGTACTGCTAGGATTACATTTCATTCACAAAGGTCTTTTGTTTCTTTAAATAAATTTCTAGGAGAAGGCCTACTGGATTGTAATGAATATAATTTTGATTTTTTAAATATAATTTCTAGAAGAATTATTTTGGTTTACCATGCTTCAAGCAGTGTGTCAATGTATCATCATATGATGGTTAATGTTTGAATATTACCATTTGTGTTATCATTCATCGAATATTTACACCAGCTATTCTTCTAGGACCTTTGAAGGAAAATTGTAGCCCATAAAATTGGTTCTAATTTATATTCTTTCAATTGCTAGAAAGAATGAATATTTTTATCATTTGTTTTTTTCATGTTATCATTTTGTTGTGTTCAAATTTTCTGTGAATATATTCTGAACACATCTTCAAAGCAGAGATTCTTGGTTATTATAAATCACTTCAACACTTTAAGCAAGCTGATACTGTTATTAGTGATCTGTTTCTTATTTCCTGAACCAGCAGCATTTATACTTTAGGGTACCTGATGAACTAAATCTTTGGTAATGCTTCATGTCTAAGCATTATTTCTTGGGAAAAAATATACAAAAACTAGAGTAATAGAAATATAAGCAGCCATAGTGATAGTCACCCAGGAAAATCTATAAGGTCGAGTTTTCATACTGTGTTCAGTCAGCTATAAATTCACCTAACACTTAAGGTGTAATAAATAGATGAGGCAGATTTCAACTGCTTGAAAACACCAGTGTCTGCTACATTTCCTGTGCCTTTTTCGCTTATGTCAAGTTATGTAGTTGTCATATTAGATGAGTTTGAACGGTTCCCCAGTGAGTCAGATTACAGTCTGGGTGTGCCTTAGGGAAAACAGCATACACTGAAAAGCTTGTGATCAGAATCTGTACTGACTGAAAGATGGCAACAGTTTGTCAGATGATTTTGCCTCAGATGGTTTGGTTTTGAGTATTCAAAGAATAATGAGCAAGTTCCCTGGGAAAAGAGCTTAAATATGAGCAGTACTCATCTTTCTCATTACGTACCATATTTACATAACACCATCTTGATGACAAGAAAAAACAGAGTCACTCAAAGGACCTATCTTCATGTTAGGTGGGCAGTTTTACACAACACTTCTCCCAGTCTAAGTATCCCTAGGCTCTTATATATATTTTATGGAGTAGCTAAGGCAGGAAAAACAGTAATTACTGTTATAATCAGTTTTCTAAGAAAAGCTGCAACCATGCACATTTAAGTCTCTTCCTGAAAAGTAAAAACCCAGAAACAGAATCTGAATTCACGTCAGTGAATTTTGAGTTATGTCTACACTGGATAGCTGATTGTTATTCATGATTTGTTTTTTATTGGTAAATGTGATCTTCAGAAAGTAAATGTTTGATAGTCCCTTCCAGCCCCATATATTGACATTTGCAACCTTATGCACATGTTTAGCTATTTGATTTGTGATTGATTGATGATTGATATTGTCCCTTGTTTCTTGGCGTTTGCTCATGTTTCTCAAGTTTTTCCTTCTGCCTGTGAAGATGCTTTTTTTTTTTTTTTTAATAAATCTTGGCTGCGGAGCTTCTCAAGCATGAGCTCTTCTGGGAAGGTTTTCTAATTTTTCTTCTTCCTTCTTGGGGGTTAACTGTTATAGCATTTTGTTTAGTGTTATACCGCGCTATATTTTAATTCTTCTGTGAAGAAAATTTTTATCCTTGTGTTTCTAGGAATCAACAGTGCTTGTCATACACTATGTTTCTAGGTTCTTTTGTTCTTATACCAGAAACTATGCAATTCCTAGAAGAAAATGTAGGGTCAATACTCCCAACAAATAGGTACTAGCAATGACTTTCTCAGTAGGATCCCTCAAGCTCAAGAAGTAATGTCAAGAATTAATAAATGGGATGACATTAGATTAAAAAGCCACACAGCAAAGGAAACAATTAGGAATGTGAAGAGAGAGCCCACAGAATGGGAAAAAATCTTTTCTAGCTCCTCTTCTGACAGGATTAATATCTAGACTGTATAAAAAACTCAATACACCAAGAACCAAATAACCCAATTAATAAATGGGCAAATGAAATAAACAGACATTTTTCAAAAGAAAAAATACATATGGCCAGCAAACTATAGGAAAAAATGTTCAATATCATTAGCAATGAGGGAAATGTGTATCAAAACTGTGCTGACAGCCTCACACCAGTCAGAAAGGAAGTCATTACTTGTACTTATAATACAAGTAATAATAAATGCAGGAAAGGATGTGGATAAAAAAGAACACATTTACACTGCTGGTGGGAATGTAAATTAGTAAAACTTCTATGGAAATAACTATGGACAAATAAATAAAGAAAATGTGGTATATATACACAATGGAGTTTTATTTAGTCATGAAAAAGATAAAATTATGTCATTTTCAGGAAAATGGATGTAACCATTATGTTAAGTGAAATAAGTCAAACTCAGAAAGTCAAGGGATGTATGTTTTCTCTCATATGTTGAAGGTAAAGAGAAAAAAAGGAAAAGAAAGGTATAGGTGGATATCATAAACATCGGTGGAGATTGGTAGAGGGAGTTCAGTGAAGGAAAGGGATCAAAGGGTGGGAAGCAGGAACGAAGGGGGAAGTGCTGGGCAGCGATATTGGCCAAATTCTATTGTTGCATATCGTATCCGAATACGTAACCCATCAGTATGTACAACTTCAGTGCTACAAGAGACAATGTGAAAGGTGGATAATAAAGACTCCCAAAAGTATTAAACGATACATTGAATATCTTTTTTAAAAAATATTGAGAATGTTCAATATCCTTTCTACTAGGTACTTTGAAATATTCAAGTACTTGTTGTCATTCATAGTTATTCTGAGCTATAGTATATTAGAAGTTATTCCTCAAATTCAAGTGCAGTGCTGATACTGTGTTCTGGATACAAATTATTTGAAGGAATCAATGACTGAAACAAAGTAAAACATCAAGGTTTTTATGCAGTAGGGTCATTTTCACAATTGAAGGGGCAGAGGAATGTTGACAAAAGGGCAGTATAGACATTGTTGGCAGCTCCTGCCATTGGATCAACTCTTCTAATTTTTATCTTGCAGAATGTTTTATTTTTCTTTTGGTACTGAAGATTGAACCCAGGGTCCCTTTACCACTGAGCTACATTCCTAGTCATTTTTTATTTTATTTTGTTTTTGTTTTGAGATAGTATCTTGCTAAGTTGCTGAGGGTCTTGCTTGCTTGCTTGTGGCTGGCCTCAGATGTGATCCTCCTGCCTCAGCCTCTGTGTCACAGGAATTACAGGTGCGTACCATTGTGACTGGCTTTGCGGAAATTTTTAACAAATCTCTTATTAGCTCACTGTATATGTTAATAACCATTTATTATTTGCTTTATGAATCCACAATACAGCATGCTGATTAGAATGAATAGGGCTCATACTATCTTGGAATATATGATGTTTTAATAATGGAAAACCAAGGGAAGTAAACTCATAGGAAATGAAAACTAGACTTTTTTAAAATAAATACAAGAATATCTGTTATTACCGCAAATGAATAATGATTAAGGTGTTTGATTATAGCTGATTTGTAATGCAGTGCTAATGGAATAATGGGAATATTAGGGTGGGAGTTTTGCCTCATTTCTTATTTATTACTGGGATAGTTATCTCAGAGTAAAGACTTTGCGGTATTATTTATTTTATTAGCTGGCATGGTAAATGAAATTTTCAGGAGTTACCGAAAGTAAGAACTGCTATCACTTAACACTAATAAATTAATAATAAAGAGAAAACAAGCTTAAAAGTAACCCAAAATACCCCTAACCATCTTACTGAGTATGAAGTGTATAGGGGAGGAGAAAAATTATATTTGTAAACAATAACAGGAAATATAGAAAACTGATTCAGGAACTCAGTAAGGTAGTAAATTGCTCAGTGTGAAAATCATGAACTCTTCTGTACAAATAAATATCAGACAATTTATGGGAAAGATTTCTTATTAAGAAAGGTAAATCAAATGATAAAACATGGTATATATTTATTTAACAGGAAATGAACATGTCTCTAAATGAAACTATGTTTTTAAGAGAGATTTATTTATTTATTTATTTGGTTTTTGTTTTTCCAACACTCAGTTGTGTTTGTGGTGCTGGAGTTCAAACTCAGGTACTCATACTGAGCCACCTTTCCAGTTCCCTCTAAATGAAACTTAGCACTCCAATGAGAACTTTAAATTGAAAAATAATAAATAGAAAGATAGTCATATTCAATAGAAAAAATAAATGTTAAAGATGACAGTTATTCACACCTGTTAATAAAAATACAAATAATATGTGAAAAAGATTTTTTCAGTTAAGTTTTCAAATGGATATCACATTTTCCTCTAGAAGTATAAACACATTAAAATATCCATGAAAATTTTAAAGTAGGAAAGTAATGTGTAGGTACTAACCCGTTCAGAAATTAAAACATATTATGAAGCAACAGAGATTAAAATCATTTATTTCTAGAGACCATAGAATAGTTTAGCAAAACAAAAAGTGCAGATGCACCAAATTAATGAATGGAGAAACTTACGGAAAGTGTTCCAAGGACACAATGAATCTTTTCAAATGAAAAAAAAAGTGTAAATTACTAATGAGCATATAAAGTTATCTAGCTACTCCACTGATAAATTTAAATTAAAAAATTTATCATAAGTTTTTCCCTTCAGATAGGCAAAAGTTATATAGATTGATGATCCATTTTGCTAGTGATGCTAGTGAAGATGTTGGTGAACAGATTGTTTTTATACATCGGTAATGGGAGGGCTAACATGCAATATTTCTGGTGGACAATTTGACAGTAGCTACACAAACAAAAGTGCATATTCCTTTTCATCTAGTGAACCCATTATTAACAATTTCCCATATGTATATACAAAGTTTTTAAATGCACATATGCTGTGGTTTGCATATAGCCTCCCAAAATCATGTTGAAATTTAATCTCCATTGTAACAGTAGTCAAAGGTAGAAACTTTAAGAAGTGTTCAGGCATGATGGCTCTGTCTTCGTGTTCTTTATAAAAGAATGAGTTTGTTTCTTCCCTCTTTCTGTCTCTCTCTGGCTCTTCCTCTGTCCCCTTTCCACTTTCTACCATGGGCTCCTGTGGCAAGAAGGCCCTTAACAGGTGATAGGCTCTTGATCTTGGACTTTCTGGACCCCAGAACTGTGAGTAATAAATTTTGGTTCATTATAAATTATCCAGTCTGTGCTTTTGTAATAGAAGCACAGAACAGACTAAGACAGAATGTAAAAGTTGTTGAACATAGTTCATTAAAGAAATTAAGATAAGTAGAAATATCCATTAATAGATGAATGACTACATAAATTTAAATAATACATATTATAGAATATGTTTCAATCATTAAAAAGGAAAAAACTAGATCTATATGTGCTTATACAAATAGAAACCCATATACATATACATATACACATAGAGGAAACTATATTCTTTTTTGGATAGGGTGAGTGTTGGAATAAAAGTGAAGTTGCTAATTGATGAGTATTTATCATTTTAGTCACCACTTTTCCTGAACATTCTTTTTTAACAAAATTTTATAAAGAGAGAGAGAGAGAGAGAGAATCACTTTTATTTAGTTTTTCATTGCTCTGACACTTAGTTGTGTATGTGGTGCTGGTGTGTGAACCCAGGTCCTTGTGCATGTCAGGCAAGTGTTGTAACTGCTGAGCCACCGCTCCAGCTCAGCACAAACTTATTAATATTAATCCTAAAAACAAAAGTAATCAGTTTATAGGAGATGGTGCTCATGTATCTTTAAAAAAATACCATGAACATTATTACGTACTAAAACAATTTGTAACCTTAGATGTTGGCTTCTTTGTAATCTAATGCCAAGTTCTCATAAAATGATGATGTGATAGGACTGTTTGAACTAGGATGATGGCATCATTCCTTCCTTTTACTTAGGCAGTGTATCTACGACTATCTGCCATGGGCCCTTTTACTTATGATCCTTTGGCTCTCTCTGCCAATTATGGTTTGGATTTGTAGTATGCATCATTGTTCATCAGGAACACGTTTAAAGCACTTAAAATCAAACAAGTGCCAACGACACAAAAATGGATAATGGAATTGCAGGCCTCGTCCCAGCAACTCCTGTTCTTTCCCCCTTTATGAGAGATGCTTAAGCAATATGAATCAATTTTGTGAGTAACTTTTGGGCTCTATCTGATTAGTTTTAGTTGTAACTTGAAAGCATAAGATGAGACTACATTTTAGGTAAGACACTGTGCAGCACGTTTGGTTTTGTTTTTGTACAAGACAACAAAAGTAGTTTATAGGAGATAGTATACATATGCATTAATATTATTACCTTCTCAGGTAAGCTGAAACTTTAAACATTGGCTTGTTCATAATAAAATGTCAAGTTCTCAAGAAATTATGATATGATAGGACTGGTGGTCTCTGTTAACTGGCTTTATTGTAATCATTTGATAGAATACATGCTAGCACAAGAGCTTTCTACTTACAAAACATACTTGAGACTAGGCCAAGTGCATAATGAAGGTATTTTCATTCTATGAAGTTTTTTTTCCCTTAGAATTTTAATTGTTCTGGTGTTTTATAATCACTACACAAATTGCATTATACACAAATTATATACTCTACCACCTTTCAATTCCCACCTATTTATTCAGAGAAAGAAATTCCCCAAACAAAAGCAGTGCAGGTTCATAAGTTTCGACAAATGCATACAGCCATTAAACCATACCTATCAAGAAAAGGACATGACTGTCACTCTGGACAATTTTTCCATATACTTGTCTCATACAAAAACTGGTCTCATATAATTATTACTCCTCCCAGCTAGAAGCAACTAGTATGATTTTTTAAAAAAATTACAGACTTTCCTGTTGTAGAACTGCACATTAGGAGATTAATGTAGTATGTATACTCTGTGGCTTTTACTTAGCATAATGTCAGGGAGATTTTTCATGCTATTGAATGTAACAGTAGTTCATTTCTTTTTATTGTTGAATTGTTTTCCAATGAATGTATATACCAGAATTTGTTTATTGATTCTGTTCATGGGCATTTGAATTGTTTCTAGGCTTTGGCTATTGTGAATAAAGTTGCTATGAACATTATGTTACATAGATTTATAGACATACGTTTTCATTTCTCCTGTGTAAATAAGTAGGGGCACAATTGTCAAGACATAGTGTAAGTGTGTATTTACTCATTAAAAAAAATACCAAAACTTTTTCCAAATTAGGTGTGCCAGTTCACCTTTCTACAGTGACATGTGAGAGTTCTGGTTTCTCTGCAGCATAAGATATTGTCAAGTGTTTAATTTTAGCAGTTTTGGCAGTCCATGTGTTATATATAGTACTTCATTTAGGTTTTCATTTGCATTTCTTTGTTAACTAATAAAACTGAGTAAAGTTCCTTTTAGCCATGCATGTATCCTTTTTGAAATACAGGTTAAACATTCCTAATCAGAAAACCTGAAATTTCAAATATTGTGAAATCCAAAATATTTGAATGTTGACTTGATATCATAGTGGAAAATTTCATACACACCTGACTTCTTGTAATAGATATGTACACTTAAAATTTTATTTACCTTCAGGCTGTATGCATAAGGTATATATAAAGCAAAAGTAAATTTTTTATTTAGACTTGAGTCTTATCCCCAAGTTATCTCATTTTGTAAATGTACATATTTCAGAATTTGAAAAAATCTGAAACCTTAAACATTTCTGGTCCCCCAAATTTTAGGAAAGCAGTGTGGAGAATCCTCAAAAAATTAGGGATTAAACCACCTTATGACCCAGCTATCCCACTCCTGGGTATTTTCCCAAAAGAGTTAGCATCAGCTTATTATAGTGATGTGGCTTCATCAATGTTTACAGCAGTTCAATTCACTATAGCTAGACTATGGAACCAACCCAGATGCCCCTCACTGAACGAGTGGATACAAAAACTTTGGTGCATATATACAATGGAATACTACTCGGCCATTAGAGAAGACAGTATTATGGCTTTTGAAATCAAATGGATGGAGATGGAGATAATTATGCTAAGTGAAGTATCCCAATCTCAGAGACTCAAGGGCCTAATGGTTTCTCTCATCTGTGGAAGCTAGAATACATAGAAAAGCAGTATGTTAGATGGCTAAGCTGGATGATTGCCTAGGATAACCAGTGGCATAGGGTGGGTGACAGGGTGGGGGAGGGCTGAGGAAGACTATCTAGGAGACTGAAGGGTGGGAATATGGGGGAATCAACTCATAAGGAGATCTCTGACCTCCACGAGATATCCATTTAACTCAGGGGGTCTTCTGGGGGAAACAGCAACATGAGGAATCCAAGCTAGGCATCCATGCATGACATTAGCCTTGGATAACTAAGTATATATACATTTATTCTTGAATGTTTGATAATGTTTCCCCCTTAATTGTAACTCCATATTCATCTAATAGATAAAATAATAAAAAATTTAGGTAAGAAATATTCAATATCTATCTTGTTCAAATTAGTAGTCCATTTGAAGTAGTGGAATTTGTAGAAGTTCTTCATACAATTTGAATATGTCTAATTTTTCATGTTGGTGTTTTTATGAATATTTTTACACATTCTTTGATTGGTTTGCTCACTTTGTTAATATTATCTGTTGATGAAAATAGGTTTTTAATTATGATGGAACTTGGTAATCATTTTTAAATGGTTGTTGAATTTTTATATTGTACTGGAGAAAAAATTCTATACTCTAGGTTTGGAAATTATTATCCTATGATTTTTTTTCAAGAATACTTAGAGATTTAGTCTTTATATTTGAGTCTGTGATCCTGAATTAGATTTTATGCATGGAATAAAGTAGAAGTTGAAGCTCGTTTCTTTTCCCAGAGTATATCTCTTTACTTCAACACTTTTCCAGGTTTCTAGGTATTCCATAATCCAGTCAAGTTGATATCTAAAATTAACCACCACAGTGGTCAAGGGGAAAAGGAGAAATTTTGGAGTACTGCTAGTCAGAAGAGGAAATGGAGAAATAAACAGTTTCTTCCCCACTACAAAAGTGACCCACTAAAGATTCTAGATTTTGTTGTACAGAATGAAAGTATTATCACTGGAGCAGAAATATTGTCAAGCTCCCCATGACCACAAATGGGAACAGAAAAAAAAGAGAGAAAGAAATTGATACATAGATAACAGTGATGTCAATCTTTTACCACTAAAAGATGATCAGAAGAGTATATGAATGGCTAGAAAAGGTTATGAGCTGGAATCAGAATTCAAGAACTAGAAGAGGAAGTTTCACATAGATAAGAGTAATTTATTTTACATAAAATAAACTGGGAAGATTTCCATCTAAGAGAGCTTTGCAAATTATTCTGCTGTTAAATTTGAAACTCATTTATATTTAAAGGGGAAAATACAAAGACAGACCGAAAATGGTAAGTAGCTGTATATATATAATATTAGAAATTGCAACTTGTTATTTCCAAAGACAAACTAAGGAAAGGTTTTTGTATATTCTGGGATCATACAAATGTTTTCTAAGAATTTATCAGCATTATGTAATGCTGACTAACTGATAGCCTCCTTATGTTTGAAGGACATGACTGTTCAAATCACTCAGAAATGTGTTTTTTAGGGGAAGACAGACTTACTCAGACTGAGGTATTGTTTAATTAACTATTACAAAAGAACACGCATTTTCTTCTGTTGATTCAACATACATTAAATAATCAAAATTGAGCACCTATTATAATGTAAGCACTTGAAGATTGGGTTTCACTTGTTTACTACTCTTACGTCAGTGCCAGGACAGTGTCTGGAATTAATGGACACTCAATAAAATTAGTTGATAGAATAAAGAAGGCTTATATTCAGAAGCTGTATTTGTCATCATTGTATTTTCTTTACTTGGTTATAGTAGAAGTTCAATAAATGCTTATAGAGTTGAACTCAGTAACCTGCTTTCCTTGAAACAATAGGCTATAAAATCAAAATAGAGATATGTTACATTAGAAGTTTCTGGTCAAGAAAGACATTTGTGGGGGCCTTATGGTAAGACTTCATTCTGAATATTGCTCTTGACTCAACCTTATTGATGCTTTGTAATGCTCACTGAGTTTGGTCTTTGTTAATAAATTCCACCATATTGGAAATTCAGAAGTTATTTTGATGATATTTTCCAACCCATACTGCACACCTGATAAAACTATCATTTTAAAGTCTGATCTGCAATGTGATTTTAACGGAAAAAGAGATGTGGATTTTCAGGAATCTCTTCCACTCTTGTGGCTTTGTAGACCATTTTCAAGCTGATTGTTCTTCAGTTTGTTAATTTAATTTACCTTCTCTTGATTTCCAAACACTGCATCCTTCATTGAAATAGGCGTATCTAGTTATATTCTTCAGGAAACACATCAGGTATGCATGTGAATTTAGCTATCCTTCTCTAATTTACTTTCCAGGGCTTAGTATCTCAATATCTATTCATATAGTTTTTCTAAGGTAGTCATTTTCAATTTCTTTACAGTGTTTCCATCTGAATCACCCTCAGCTAGAACTAGAGTAAAAGAGGATACTAAAAAGGAATGTGGTACTGAGGAAGTAAGGAGGCCCTGGCTTCAGTGTAAGCTTTGTCCAGCATCGCTACTGTTATCTAGCATGTGCCCATTGCTTCTTTATCTAATTGGCCGAAAAGTTAGATATAGGAGTTATTAATTGCTGTGATTCTAACTTAACATGGGAGCATTTCTAAACTGTTTAAAAATCTGATTTGGATCAATATCTGAATTCATTTTTTGACAAATATAGTTGACTGTGGAGGCATGCTTAATAATAGTAAATTGTAAAACATTTGACTTACTAGAAAACATCTCTACATTATGATTTATTAATATTTGTGATATTTGAAATTTCCTCTGAGTTGCTGATTCCTCTTTGGTGATTTCTCTTACTGTTGAAATTTAACCATTCTTTCAAACTTAAACTCAGCCTCATTCTTGGAGGTTAGGCTTTTGAACACAAAGGCTGTGCTGTACCTGTAGATACTCCACAGGAGTAGAAGAATTATACAAAATAAGAATTTTTCAAACAGCAAATGATTGAGTAATTCTTTCCTGCTCAGGGATGCTTTTGTTTCATTTTGGTTATGGCCTTTTTATTCCTTGCATATTCCTTTCTATTAATTGTGGCCTACATTTGTTGAATGGCTTACTAAAATGATTGGTGCACCACTTTGCCACAGAAAGCAGTGAAGCACGCTAGTGGTCTGAAACTAGACCTTGCTCCCATTAGCTCTGTTCTCAAGCAGATAGTGCTGTTGTGTCATGATTGGGAGAACTGACGAATCACTGTCCTTGACCAAACTCTAATGCAGTAAGATGACTCAGTTCCCCTTAAGCTCCTGTCTGGAAAAACTTGAGGAGGCCAAAAATTTATGATTTGTTCTAGCTAATACCTGACCACATACCCTTGACTTCTATTTCTTAGACCAGTTGTTATTTTTTTTAAACATAAAAATTTAAGTCCTTCTTCTGTCCCTTTGAAGTGCTTATATCTCCTTCAACTCCACAGATTTATTTTCCCCAAGGATCTAAAAGTCATTCCTCTGAAATGTAATCACCAGGATGGAGCAGGTCTTGTCTCTCACCTTCTGTGGGACAGTAGGAATATAATGTCTTTAAATTGAATTAAGTTTGGCATATACCTGTACTTAAGTGTGAAATCAGTCTGAAAGCAGTTTCTATACATAGTGAACTGTACCCTAGCTTGGTGAGTTAAAAGAAAATGTAATCTAAGAATATACTGTTGAAACCAAGCATCTAAGTCTCAACCACTTGCTGTACTCAAACTTCAGCTAGTCATAGACTGACAACTGATCAGACCATGCCAATATAGGGAGTGGGAGAGAGAAATTCCCTCCACTTTTCTCTTAGTTCTTATGTGGACTCTTTGGCTGGACTTAGGAACCGCAATTGTACAAGAGTTTTTTATTCTTTTTCAGGGCTGAGGACCAAACTTGGGGCCTTGCACATGCTAGGCAAGCGCTCTGCCACTGAGCTAAATCCCCAACCCCTACAAAAGCTTATTAATAAAAGAAAAGCTAATTAACATGGGAATCTTCACAGGAAAATGAAGTCTGAAAAAATTGTCCAAAGCATTATTTTATGTGTATTTTTTAATGAAGGATAATGCATTTGTGAAGAAACCTGGTGCAGGGTATAATTTCTCAGGAAGTTACCAGACTACATGAAGGCTAGTAAAAAACAGGGGAGGATAAGAGTTACTTCAAAGAGTTTACTCAGTTTCAGTGAAGCTCTAGATACCAGTCTCTTGTGATCATTGCCCTTTTACAGCCTTGGTATGAGAAGGACATCCCTCTCAAAAGAATCTTTAAGACTTGCTACATGTATGAAAATACAAACCAAAATGACCCATTCTAGAATTAGAGTTAAGTGATTTCAGCTTGAAATAATCACAATACAAATTCGTTATGTTTTGAGATGGCACATCTTTAACTCCTTCAAAACAAATGCTAAAGCAGGGCATGGTGGGACATGCCTGTAATCCCAGTTATTTTGGAGACTGAGACAAGAGGTTCACAAGTTCAAGGCCAACCTGGGCAATTTAATAAGACCTTTGCTCGAGGTAAATAAGGGCTGAGGATATAGTTCAGATGTAGAGCCCCATGGGTTCAATTCCCAGTATTATTGGGGGGGAAGATGCTGACTGCAGCCTATCAGCTGTTTCTGTGTGTTCCTTACCTCCAGCCTCAAATATAATCTATATATGTGGTGGTGTGGGACATTGTGAACCATCTTTGTTTTGGAATGCTGCCTGGTTCTGAAGCGTTTGTCTTGTTCAAATAAGCTTTATTAAATTTAACTCATATCAGATTTTTCTTTTAACACTTCAGCAAGTGGCAGTTCACAGGTAAAAATAGCCTAATGGCATTAATCAGTAGGACTTTCCGTAATATCAACTCTGCTATAAACCTTCACTCACTCAACCTGTCTGCTCCTTCTGCCTTTAAAATGCCTACTCAACTCTGCTCAAGTTGAAGTCAAGCTCAGTTTTTGTTGGACTCTTTTCCCTACTGCAGTAGATATCACTAAAGGTGTCTTTACTGCTTTAGATTACTGTTAGGCTTTGTTTGTCTTTAACAACTCTTATGTAACTTGTGGGAAACAATTTGTTTTATTGCTGTTTAAGGTAAGTTACAAGATATGTTGAGAGATAATCTTCATTTTTGGAAATACTAAGTGTCCGTGATGACCATAGTTTTAGATCTGCCCTTATGCTTAGACCTTATTAGTTCAATTAATTTCTGGTTATGGATTTACAAAACTCTGAAATTGTGCTTGTAAAAATATTGTCCTATTTAACAATCATAAGAACCACCATCTGATATTGTTTAACAGCATGGTCTGTACATAGTTTTAAGGTCTGAATATTTACTATCTTTAAAAGCCAGTTCTGTTTATGTTCATAAATGCAAGGCATTTGTTGTTGATATAGAGTATTTAGGATGGCTATTTCACCTCAAAATCCATTAAGAAAATATTTATAAAAGTTATAAATTTCTATCCTCCTTGCCAACATAAACACATTAATTTTGCAATTTTTATGACAGGACCTCAAGCAGAATATGAAGTGTATTTTGGGGTGTGTGTGTTTGAGTATGTTTTGTTTGGTAAGGAGATAAGCCAAAGAGAATTTGTTAAATGCTAGGATTCTAGGTTACAAGAGATACTACTTATTATTCACCTACTCTGTGTCAGAAACTTATGTAGGTTATATTTACTCCTTACAATATAACTGCAAGGTGGGCAATACTTTTCCAGTTTCACAAATGAAGGAAATGAGACTTTCATAAAGGCTTAGTGATATAGAATTTAAATTCAGAGCTGTGTCATTCCTAAATCTGTACTTTTTCTACTATACCATGCTCCTTCCTTCCTTCCTCATAGTTGGGGAAAGAAAATTTCTTTGCTGACCTCTCCTCTTAAGTTTGCTGGCATAATCAACAGTGCTATGAAAATGTAAAGGGAAATCCTTACTTCAGACTTACAGACAAAGAAATGAGAGAGTGTATGTGTTCTACATAACAGCAAAAGTACATTGAAGGAAAAATAACTTCAAAAATAATCTAGCTAGATTCTAGGATGACTTTGTTTACTCAAAATGTAGACTTCCATGAGATTGTGGAAAAAGATGAGAACTTGACTGTTTTGAACACTTAGAAAGAACATATTCTATAAAAATATTTTATATATTCTATAATATATAAAATATATAAAAATATATAAACATTCTCACTTTTTTGGGAGGGACATTAACATTACACAAACAAAACAGCTATTTTGGCAAGAAAATATAATAAAATGAAAAATATCCTCCATATGTGAAAGTACAATATTTTACTTGTTAAATTGTACATCTGTTGTGATTTGTAATTTGCCTTTACTTATCTTTTTGTCAGATTTTCTGCTAATGTCAAAGTATCTCTACCATTTTATTCTTTTTTTTTCTTTCAGTTTGTTCTTATTTTTGCCTCTTTGGGACTTTCAACTGTCTGCAGTTATATTGTACTCATGTATTGGGAAAATTATAAAAGCTCCACACTTGGTGAAATTATTTTGCCCATCTGATAAAGTAGTCTCCATTCAAAGGGCCTCTGGTAATTGAATTAATTATGTGTTTATCAGAGTTTATAGATTACAAGTTTACAAGGCTGACTATTAAATACGCATTTTTTAAAAATCAGGAACTGGGTTTTATCTCTTTGAAATTTTCTAAGTTAGTGCTAGTCAAGGTTGAATTTTACGAGTCAAATTAAATTTAGAATCTATTAAGTATAATTCTGTACATTTATAAACTTGTCAATTCTGTTTCCTTTCCTTATGTCAGTTTCTTTAAATCTATCTTGTCTTGCAACATTTGATTCACATAATGGTCTTAATATTCCCAACATTTTAAAAAATGAATCCTCAAATAGTTAATTCATCATTTTTAAAAATAAGTTTGGACTCGATGAATTTAAGAATCTTATAAAAGCCCCATGTTTCTTATGGAATATTTTCTGTAAACAATCCAGAAAACTCTAATGTGTTGCTAAATTTTCTTTATTATGTGTAATGGCAAAGCAGTGGAATAATGGTGCTTAGTGATGGCCCATTGGAGTCTGTCATTTTTCTTTATTATTTGAAGATACAGACACAAATACAAAAAATGAAGAATTAAGAAAGATTAATTTTAACTCAGATTGAGGAAAAGAAGCAAGATTTGCTTTGGGCTTTAAAGGAAGGCTAATATTTCATTAAATCTTAGTAGCTGAATTTTGAATGGAGATGTGAGACATGGGAGTGAGTAACAGAGGGGGATGGCGGGAGGATCCTTGAGTAAGGATCGAATTCAAGTTACATTATTATGTTGTGTGCATGTATAAATGTGTAATAACAAATCCCTTCACTATGTAAGACTATGATGCACCAATAAAACACTAAAGAAAAATTAATTAATTAATTAATCAAAACAGGACGGTATTACGACCATAAAGTGGATCACTGTTACAGTGTATTTTGGAGAGGCATATTCTGCTACCCTTCACAATAAAGTGGAAGCATTCTCTAATTTCTAGTAAAAGAAGGAAAATTCATCTGTCCATTATTGTCCATGAATTTTATTTTTCAAATCTGTAAGACAAGATTCCAGAAGGCATTGGGGAAGCAGGGAATCTACTCTCATCTCAAAACTCTGTTTTCTTTCTTTCCTTTCTTTCTTTCTTTTCTTTTCTTTCTTTCTTAAGAGAGAGATGGACAATGAGAGAAAGAGAATTATTTATTTTTTATTTAGTTTTTCATATGGTTTTCGTTGCTGCAACATGTCATTCTGTATGTGGTGCTGGGGCTCCATCCTGTGTCCTCATGCATGTCAGGCAAGCGCTATAACTGCTGAGCCACAGTTCCAGCCCCCAAACTCTGGTTTTCAACAGTGGAAGTAAATTAAATTGAGACGGCCTCTTTGCAATAAAAAAAAGGAATGGAAGGTTCAAACAGATCTTGGAATTGTAATAATCACAACTGTGAAGTACCCATTTTTAAGAAGACACTAACTCATTCCTGAGTATTTATGCAGCCTTATGGGATAAATTAAAAGTCTGATAGTTCATTTCAGAATACAGCCTTAATTAGATGCATTTGTAGCTATTTTAATTGAAGACCTTCCCTTCCCCCACCTTTTAATGCTTTTTAGTTAAAAGCTAGTATACAATCTGCATGTATTTTTGGTCTTGTGAATTTTATTTAGTATTTTCCTTATAGAACTTTTGCCTGTTAGTGTTTGGTACAAGTATACCTTCTAACAGATCAGCCTAAGTTAATTTGAGATAATCAGTTATCACCTATAGGACAGACAGGATATAAGACTGACTTCAAGTACTAATACTGACCCCAATTAAATGGAAGGGGTAAATGACTGTAAAGTTACTGACATTAAAGTTAAAACTCAGTACTCCTTTAAGACTGGTGAAACTGGCCTGCTGAATGTTTAAAATCAATACAAAGTCACGGAAGTTAAAGGGTTAAGGAAAAATTGTCAATATTCTGATCCTTGCCCACTTACTGTCAGCCAAAACTCTGGGAACAATGGGACTTCTCTAAGGGCTTTGCAGCTCTGGAAGCTAGTGGGCAAGGTAAACTTAACTTCTGACAGAAGGGTATACTATAGAACCTGGCTAGCAAGCGCATCTGTATGGGCAGTCTGCCTGCTTGTATCCTTGTCCTGATGCAGAGCTTCCCTTCACCCTCATTAGAAGATTTCGGGGTTGCAATCTATACAACTGGTTAACTTTAAACTTGGATGCAGATAAAGGGAAGGGCTTTATTTGAAATGGCTACAAATAGATCCCATTGAGGCTGTATTCTGAAAATGGACCACTGGATTTTCTGTTTCTTACAAATCCCCCTTTTCTGTTTACACCTTTTGGTGTCCTTTTCATTGCACCATTCCGTATTGTAATCCATCATAAATATATTAACTTTTCGAAGTGGAAATAATCTTAAAAAAAAAGGGCACAGATAGGTCTCAAACTGACTCAGAACAAACTTGTGTATCAGGCACTTCTGTACAAAAACCTTTCCTTTATAACTTCCCAATTTTATTTACTTTTGGAAGGACCAACAGAAATGTGCATGTCCAGTTACATTAAAATAATCTATTTCTTTTCTTTTAAATGGCTATGTGGGGCTGTGCTTAGGTTATACTCTCCTGCTAGGTGCTTAAGACCAAGTTGGTCAAAATTGACCTTGTTGCTATCTGTTGTTAAGAGTCAGATAAGATTTGTCAGGGTCACTATTGGGAACTTGTGAGAAACCTCCTGGGATTTTTAGCTTTCCTATCAGCTGTGGCATCTGCCAGGATGGATCAGGGTCTTGCTGACCCTATGAGGCTTCTATTGGGACATTTCCCTCTCCATTGTCTTTCCTCTTTGCAAAATATGCACTTTTAACTTCCTGTTCCCCAGGGTCATCTTGATCTCCCTGATTGGGAGCTTACATGTCTAACTAGAGTTATAGGGATAACTCTAGTTAACTCTATTGGCTACTTCTTCTTTGACCTTTCGTTTCCTTGATTTTTGATTGATTTTAAACATCCAGCAGGCCAGTTTCACCAGTCTTAAAGGAGTACTGAGTTTTGGGCTGGAGCGGTGGCTCAGTGGTTGCAGCGCTTGCCTTACATGTGTGAGTACCCGAGTTCAAACCCCAGCACCACGTACACAGTGAAGTCTCGGAGCAATGAAGCCCACATAAAAAACTAAAAAAAAATTGCTTCTCACTCTCTCTCACTGTCCCTCTCTTTTAATAAAAAAAAAAGGAGTACTGAGTTTTAACTTTAATGTTAGTAACTTTACAGTCATTTATTTACCCCTTCCATTTAATTGGGGTCAGTATTAGTACTGGAAGTCAGTTTTATATCCTGTCTGTCCTATAGATGATGACTGATTATCTCAAATTAGCTTAGGCTGATCTGTTAGAAGGTATACTTGTACCAAACACTAACAGGCAAAAGTTCTTTAAGGAAAAAACCAAAATGAAATTAACAAGATCAAAAACATGCAGTTTGTATAATAGCTCTGAATTAAGAAATAATTTATAATATCCCTAATATATCTTTGATGTCTATTTTGCCTCCACAAAGATCTAAAAATTTATCAACCTAATCACATGTAATACCCTTTACAAATTTTACTTCCTTTCAAAACTTTCTTACAATATTAAATGCCTTTTATAATTTACCCAAGCATTTAGTTTTGTGTTATGTCCCCTGGTTATTTTGAGAACAGAGTAATTTTTATAACAAAAATCTATCTTTTGAACACAAATTGAAGTAAGCTGAATTCTAGTCTGTTTTGGAGCCATCCTAACATGGAGTAAGGTGAGAGGCAAAGGCTTATCTCAGGTATGGTGGGGCTCTCAATAAATAGCAATACAACACTACCTCTGAAATATGAATCAAACAAAAACCAAGAGAGCTCCTAACTTTCTTTTTGTGGAAAAAGTAAGAGAATGTTTTTGTGTTCCATATTGTCTACCTTTAAATAAATCAGGTTCCCCTTATTAACTTACAAAAATAATTTAAATTCCCATCCTAGTGCAGAGAGTAACTAAAATTCTGTAAATATCACTTATGATGATAGGTTATTTTTATCCAATTACAAATATTAAATGACATAAATAAATCCCAAAATAAATTTGTTATTTCTGTATAAGTCTGAAAGAGAAGATTGCTACAGACAGCTTTAGTTTGGAGAATACCAGCTTGGTAAAATGATTTCCTAAGCTTTACATTTTAAAGGGCTTGTATGCTTGGAGGCTATGAGTGCATCTAATATACAAAGAAGCCAGTAAAATATTACAGTTACACTGATGTCTTTATATTAATTGGGTTTAACCTTTAAAGAAAAATTTAGAATCTATAGTATAGGGGAATAACCTAAAATAACAGTTGTTTGTTTAACCAGAGTTGTACAAACCCTAATTCTTTTAAGACTCAGCTTCCCTAAGTTATAAAACCTAACAGATACACAAAAACTATTGATAGATAGGAGCATATCAATGTTCAGACTCTGTTTTCTATCAGCACACAAAAATATGAACAACCCCAATTGATGGTGCTAATTATAGATAATTAATCACATATACAAACTTTTTGAAATTTATCTACCCCAAACTTTCTGCAACTTAGACATTCTACAACTTATCTATATCTTTAGTTTTGTCCTTTCTCTTGGACTTTAGCACAAGAATATTACTTTATAATGCAAAATACTTTCTCATCCAGAACACATATATTTCTATACTTATAACTTTAAATTTTTTCTAGTTTCAGACCCTTTCTTAAATTTATATTTAGAAATAATCCTTATGACTGTTATCTGTGCATTTAATTTACATAACAGATTTCGTTGGACACTTTGGCATATACAAAATCCAACAAGACAGGTTAGCCAGTTTTCAGGCAGTCAAGGTAATGGGCCAAATCAAAGTTTCTTTCAAATGTAAGGGTCATTCCCTGAGGTGGGAAATAGAGATGAGGGTGGACCCAAATGGAATCCACAAAAAATTTAGACTCAATGACTAATATGACACAGTCAACTAGAAAAATCATGGGCCAAGCCAATAGTCCAGGTATCCTTCCTGTTCAGCTTGGACTCCAATCAACATCTCCATTCATAAACCATAAAACCTCTGTTAAGTTTCCTGTTGTACTACAGGAGCTCCATCTTCTCTCTTTTAAATAAATCTTCCTCCTTTTTAATAAATTTGAAACCTTTACTCTTTACAGTACAGTACTTTAATCAAAACACAGCTGAAACTTCTTTGTACTTTTTGCATAAAGAATGACACCCATTAGAATTTTAACTCTTGTTAAATAACCTTGCTTTTATATTGGGCCCAGAAGCAAAGCAACTTAAAACTGTTTTTCAATTTACCAACAACAAATAAAAACACATTTAATAACCCAAATATATGCTACCTTATGGAAATCAAGAAACCAAGAGCACTTAAATTTATCAATTGATGTTTTAGTATTTTAACTTTGCAAATTACTCAAATGGCTCCTCTAGCAAACTCATTTATGAAGATTAACTCCATTCATGTTAAAACTCATTTACCCATTTTTAACTTAGATTACCCATGAAAACTAAGGCATCAAACAAGTGTAGTTAACAGTTTACATCTGTCATTCCTGCCAAAGGAAAATCCTCAAAAGCAATGGACGTTGTAAAAAATAAGTAAAAAGAATAATGACTGTATGGGTGTAAATTCAGGCGGAGATGTTTATTGGATTTGTTGCTCTCAGGCCAATTTCACCTGTGCTGCCATAATGAGGGCGGGGATGGGTAATGACGGCCTGCAAGGTAAATGGGCTGGTGCAGGGAGAATGGCACGCAGGGAAAATGGCGCTGGACTTTCGCCAGGCAGCTGGTTTTGTTGGTTCACTGGGAGGAGTTGATGATGGGGTTGGTCTTTCAGAGATTGGCTGATGGGTCCATCAATCCATTGGAGCTTATCTGCCAGCATCTTGATTGGCTGTTCTTTTTGTGGGCAAGCTGCCCTTTGCCCTGCCCCTTAGCCAGCCGGCATGGCCTCCAAGGGTCTTGACTGAAGCCACGCCTCCAACCAGCCTAACAGTTGTACTTTAAACATTTTATAAGGAATCAATATTTTGTTTGGCTGGCTGTAATACTGTTCTGTCTCATGCTTAAGAAATCAAACATGCTTAGAAGTGAGTGGACAAGGAAAATTTTACTTCTGACAGGAGGGTGTGCTGTGGAACCTGGCTAGCAAGCATGCTTGGACAGGAAGTCCACCTGCTTAATACCCTTATCCTGAAACAGCACTGCCGTTCACTCTCATTGGAGGAGATGGGAGTCACAATTTATGTGATGGGCTAATTTAAAATTGAGGTGGGTAAATGGAAGGGCTTTGATTAAAATGGCTGCAATTGAATCCAATTAAGGCTGTATTCTGAAAATGAACCACCAGACTTTCTATTTGTCACAGAGGCATTATGTTAGATGCTTCTCTGTACAGATAACAGTGCAGAAATGTAATGCTAATGGCTGGATAATAGATAATAGAAAATAAAATTGCATATTAATGTTATAGTGATAAAAGAGAACTTCTGCCTTTAGAGAGAGATCAGTGAAGACAGAGAAGAAAATATTAAATTAAGATACATTACTCTGAGTGCTCTAAGATATAATCAGAACAACTGCAGGAATTTTAGAAACTCACACGAGAGAACTCTCCCAGTAGAGAATGCAATGACGAGTGGGTATGTTATGACAGATATCTGGTAGAAGGTGCCTTCTGAGCATTGGTCACTTGAGAAAAGGAACACATTTTCATGAAATTGAAAACATCCAAATATAAGGTGACATGAAGAGTCTGACAAATTTCAAAATGGTAAGAATGTTTGGATATAGGATGTAGATAGTGGAGTTGCAAAGAATTTGGAAAATCATATCAAAATATAATTACGTTATTCTGCTGAAAATAATTTGGTGGCATCCCAGCATGCTCATGGTGTTATCCCCATTCCTTAGACCTCACAGAATCTTTTTTAAGAGTCACTCCACTACTCTTCATCACTGTGATTGCTTTCATCCACCCAGTGCTGCCTCCTGCCTCTCATTCTTTCTGTTTTTCTACATAAACATCTGAATCCTTTTAATACCCTATGGAAGCAGAAGGCCACATAGGGTGCAAACTTCCCTTTTTTCTTTTCCTCCTTCCCCTACCCATTCCTCTCCTCCTCCTCTTCTTCAGGTTTCTTCCTGCCAGCCTTCAGTTTTACCCTGCTTCAGAAGCCTTATACATGTGTAGGCCACCCTGCATGAAAGACAGCAGTACTCCACTTGAAGTTTTGTATAGGCAATGGGACATCAAAAGGCTTCTGCTCTCAGTTTTCATTTAGACTTGCACTCACCTTATCAGAATTCATCTCAGAGGAGACATGTATTTCTCATATGTGACTATTCCTATCTCTCTGCCTTCCTAAAACTTCCACAGATCCCTGAGGGAGAAAGGGATGGGGTTTTTCTTATTGTAAAAATTTTCTTTATGTAATATATTGGTGCATGTGAATCAGAATTTTACCTCTGCCTTCTTAGAGTACCAGCTGAGCTAGAAAATAAAAAGACATGAAATAAATTAACATGAGAAACACATAAAAGTGTAACCTAAGTTTTCTTTGAATTTGGAAGCCTTATAATAAAATGACCCAAAGAAGTAGTAAAATCTAATTTTTTTATATTAGATTGAAACAGTTATGGAAAAGTAACTGAATTAGGTGGGGAGGATAAGGGAAGAGGAAAATTATTTTAGCAAATCTGCTGGGGTAAGTATTCACTTATTTGTAAATCCCTGTTGAAGGATATTTCTTCTCCCCCCACCCCTCCAAACCCATAGAAGGAGATCATCTTTCACATGGAAAGCATTATTTCCTGTTTTCAGGAGGAAAAGGGGTGACTGAAATGTCCTTACATTTGCTGCTTTTCAAGTGCCTTTAGCTCAGAATAACCCTTATACTTAAGGGGCATACTTTGAGCATTTTACAATCCTTCTTTCAGCAATGCTTTTTATCTACTTCTAACATCTTATTGAAGCATCAGAATATTATTCTGTACTTTAAAATCTTAATATTAACCCTTTTTTTACATTTATATTCTTTATTAGTAATCCTAAGTCACCTTAAAGCAAAAGAATGCCTTTGATAGAATAGGGATGAAGTTAGTAAGGAAAGAAAAGGATGTTTATACTGTTCTTTGAATATTACTATGTTATGTTGATAATGTTATAATGATGAAAGGAACAAAATAGTACCTCAGGATCTTAATCTTATGATAATAGAGACAGAAATTCACAGGGAACCAACCACAGGGTGGTACTTTAAAAGAGACAGAGAAAGCTTCAAAACCAGTAAGGGCTTAGGTGTTGCTACCATAAAATCCAGCAAGGAAATCTATCAAAGAAAGGAAATACTAAATTGAGCAAGGAGGAAAAGGAAGTGAATGTTACAACAGAAGTATTAGGAAACACCCACAGCTAACCTGAATACATATATGACAATGCTCATTTGTTTCTCTAGATTTCATCTGAGAAATGATTTACAGGAGATAGAAAATGATATTCCTTAATTAAATTTGATGGGATGTAAGGTGTACGTTGCTAATTTAGGATATTTGCTATGCTTTTTAGAAAAGACAAGTATATTTACAAATTTTAGATTTTGACCATACTAAAAAAAATTCACATAGAATTAAAATGATTAGATCATTTAAGACTTGGGATTTTGAGCCTAAAATACTATGCTCCAATTTATAATCAAAAGTCAAAAATGTTATATCTATGCAGAGAAGGTATAATGATGAATACTAGATGACTGTTTTGAAAACTTAATATGAATATAAGTAGAACACTTAGAGATTTAGAAAATGTGTAGATTCTGATTCTGTATGTCTGGAGAAGGGGCAGAGATTCTCCTTTACTTGTGACCCCTTGCAATGCTCTGAAGCCGTTAGTCATAGATTACTCTGAGCAGTCTGCTAAAGAGCTATCTAACTTGGTTGGTCTTTGTGATTGTCTTGGGTGTTGTAGAGTTCTGGTTGTTTTCCTAAATAAATTTTATGATTAACTTATTTAGCTTTGTGACAATTCTGCATATATTTTGCTATACTTGTGTGAGTTTTATAGATGAAGTTATGGATATACTGAAATATTTGCAACATTTAATTTTCCTACTCATTCTGCAATTACCTAAATTTTGGTTTTTATGCATCTGAAAGATTTTATAATTTGTTGTATAGAAATTTTGCATATCCTTTGTGAATTTTGTTTTAGAAATAATTTGTAGCTGACATACCCAATAAAATCTTTTCATAGTATTATATTTTCTAATAAGTTGGTGCCAGAATGTAAAACCGCTACTGTCTTCATGTGAATCTTTTCCCCAAATTTCTGTTAAACTCTAATTTCTTTTAACAGGTTGCTTATCTTTTTGAATTTAATGTAATCATTTATTTACAAATAATGGTTCTATTTTTAGCCTGCTACTTTTTTTTTAAGAAAGAGGGGAGGGGGGGAAAGAGAGAGAGAGAGAAGCAATCTTTATTTTGTTTTTCAGGTGACTTTCGTTTCTTGGACACTTTATTGTGTATGTGGTGCTGGGGTTTGAAATGTGTACTTGCACATGCCAGGCTAGGTCGTAACCACCGAGCCACTGCTCCAGCCCTAGCCTGCTACTTCTTATTTCTCTTTTCTTTTATTGGTTCATGTTAGTTTATGCATGAGAGTAGACTCCGTTTTGACGTAATTATGAAAGCATAGAACATAATTTGTTCTACTTCCTTTCTCCAGTACTTCTCCCCTTGCCTCCCCTTTTCTTCCCCCTTGTACTCTTCCCTTTATTCTTCTGATCTTTTTGCCATTTACACATAGTTTGTTTTTTTCAATTAGTTTCTTGTTGCTGTACATGATGGTGAGCTTCACTGAGGCTATTCATATATGTACATAGGAATGCTATGTCAGATTCATTCCGTTATCTTTCCTTATCTCATACCTCCTCCCTTCCCTTCATTCTTATTTGTCTACTCCACTGATCTTACTTTTCTTCTTCCCTGCAGCCTTATTTCAGATTGGCTTCTAAATATCAGAGAGGACATTTGACCTTTGGCTTTTGGGGACAGCTAATTTCACTTAGCATGATAGTTTATAGATCCACCCATTTGCTGGCAAATGTCATAAAGTCATTCTTCTTTATGGCTGAGTAATAATCCATTGTGTATATATTATCAAATTTTTGTTATCCATTCATCTGTTGATGGGAACCTAGATTGGCTCCGTAGGTTAGCTATTGTGAACTCTGCTGCTATAAACAATGATGTGGGTGTGTCACTGTAGTATGCTGATTTTATATCTTCATGATATATATGAAGGAGAGGGATAGCTGGGTCAAATGGGCATTCCTAGACTTTTGCATAATCTCCATACTGCTTTCCAGAGTGCTTGTACCAATTTGAAGCCCCACCAAAAACATATTAGTATGCCCCTTTCCCCACATTCTCACCAACATTTATTGTTACAGTATTCTTGATAATTGCCATACTGATTGCAGTGACTTGAAGTCTCAGTGTAGTTTTAATTTGCATTTCTCTAATTGCTAGAGGTGTTGAACATTTTTTCATATACTTGTTGACCATTTATATATCTTCTTTTGAGAAGTATCTGTTTAGTTCCTTTGTCCATTTGTAGACTAGAGGTTTTTTTGATGTTAGGATTTTGAGTTCTTTGTATACCCTGAATATTGGGGGCAAAGATTTTGTCCCATTCTTTAGGCTCTCTATACATGCTCTTGATTGTTTCTTTTGCTGAGAAGAAGCTTTTTACTTTATGCCATCTCATTTATTAATTTTGACTTTATTTCTCATACTTAGGAGTCTTAATAAGGAAGTCAGTTTCTAAGTTGACATGTTGGAGTGTTGAGGTTATGTTGAGCTTATGTTTTCTTCTGGTAGGTGCAGGGTTTTTAGTCTAATTCCTAAGTCTTTGATCCACTTTGATTGAGTTTTGTGCAGATTTCCAGTTTTCCCATTTTCTCCAATGTGTTTTTTTGCACCTTTGTTTAGTGTTATATAGTTGCATTTATTTGGGTTATATTTATTTACTTAATTTTTTGGCAAAGAACTCCAGTACAATATTGGGGTTTTTTGTTTTGATTTTTTATTGGTAGTGTTCATTGTTGCCTTCTCTTGATGTGATGCTGCTTTTAGTTCCTAGAACATAAAAAATATATATTCCACCCCAAGAAATCTTTACATACCATTTTCTCTGCCAGGAATTCTATTTTTTTTTCTTTTTCCTCATTTAACTGATGAAAACAGAAGTGGGGTGGAAGGTGGAGCTCAGCTAGTGGAGAGATGTGAGAGCTCACTTTGCAGGCGGAACTTTGTGAAGTGTCAGAGTCCAGTATGATGAAAAGGCTGGAACCAAAGAGCCAAAGAGAGAGAGATGATTATTAAAAGCCCAGACTCATAGCCAATAATTGCAGCACAAAGGAAACAATAGGAAAAATAGGTTAAGAGTGTTACAGTCTATTTCTTGGAACAGTTTTAGTTGTTTTATTACTTCCTTTGATATGTAAGCCATAGTGGGGTGTGTGGGTGTTTGAATGTGGGCGTGTGCATACTCAAAGTGAATACACACTTATCTCTGTAGAAATCAAGTAGAGTGAGTAATACTGAAGCAGCAAGAAAGCCATTGTTAGACATTAAGTTCTCTGTATGGTATTATGTGCTTATTGCCTGCTTTTCCAAATTTTGTGGATTTTTTAATGTATTTTCCCATTATTTCTTTATATTTTCATGCATACTGCATAGATGAGTGACATAAATTCTAGGGTGGCTTTTCTTTCTACCATTTCATTTATCCGTAATGAACTGCAATTCAAAAATATTAAATGAAAAATTTTAAAAATAGACAATTCATAAGTTTAAATTGTGCACCCTTCTGTAAAGCATGATGGAATTTCATGTTCTTCCACTTTGTCCTACTTGAGATGTGATTCATTCTTTTGTCCAGTGTATCTGCACTGTATATGCTACTCATCTATTAGTCACTTCATAGCTAGGTGTTATCATATTGACTTAGTATCACAGTACTTATGTTCAAGCATTCTTTATTTTATTTAGTAAGTGCTCTGAAATATAAGAGGAGTGATACGAATAACTTGGATATGTCAAAGAGAAGCCCTAAAGTGGTTCCTTTAAGTGAAAACGTGAAAGAACTTAATGAGGAGAAATGATGTTATAAACAGGGTTTGTTATTATCTGTTGTTTCAGGTATCCACTTGGGTCCAGAAACCTATCCTTTAGGTATAAGGGGAGAACATTCTATACATTAAAGCTCAAATGACTTAATATTTATTTAATTTATTATGATTTTTATGAAGGAAAAAATGTCTTACTCAAAAATCAAAAAGCTCAGAAAATTATCATGGAATGTTATCACACTAAACATACACATTTAATTTTAAATGTAGAAAACAGGAATATGTCCTAAGTTATTTTAAGATATATAACAGAATTATTCTTTGAGACTTTCTCATCCTTTATGAAATGTTTCTCATTTAAATTTCATCAAGGATCACAATTTCATAACAACCTCTTAGTGTGCTTAAAGTAATGAGTCTAGGAGACTTGTGCTCCACTGGCCATGTCTTAATGCAACAAAATGCCTACTGAAAATAAAATAAATGTCTACTAATAAAGGTTGGGTCAAGTGAAAATACGGTCATTTTTAGATTGACTTTGCATTTCACTCTGCTATTGTATTTTCAAAATTTGGTCCTTGTCCTAATATAAAGGTAAACAAAAATTCATACATTTACAGATTTATAGCTACTTCAAGTTTTCATGTGTTTAATCAAATTAAAGAAGGAAACATTGCTTCAGACATTTGGAAAGTGTGTCCTATGCTTTTTGTGTATATAATGAATTTCTGTAACACTGATCATAAGGTTGAGTTTGGTATTTTATATTATACTTTTGCTATTTCTGAGGGCCTACTCTGCTTCTCTCTAATGTATTCACAATTTTATTAATTGAAATATTTATTGCCTAATAATTGTTAGTTGATGTGTTATAGGTACAAAAAATTTTTAAAAAATAAAGTGTTATTGAAAGGAACTCAGTAAATTTTGGAGATAGTCAAGAAAATGGATAATAGTATATAGGATAATAGCTGTTATAATAGAGGAATATGAGTATTTTGGAATCAAGGAATAGTTCAGAGGAAAAAGCCTAGGTTTCCTATATTTAGTATGCTTCCATAACGTGTTATATGATATTTTCTAAAGGGAACTGAATATTGTAAAGTGGCAACATGTTGTTGTCCACATATTTGGAATTAAGCAATGCCACACATCAGAGGCCTCTAAAATATGATAATATTAGACTTCTTATTTAACATTTTAATATATCTGGAGCCAAAGATATTTATAGCTCCAGGTAAGGGACAGGCTGGAATGGTTGGGTTAAACTGTTTTCTAATTATTCTGTTAGCAATGACATTCCAGTAGAGAATTTTAAGTAGTAATGTAACATGATAAAAATGTGACCTTGTTTTCAGAAATAGGCCTCTGTACTGATTGATTGGCAAAATTTGACGTACAAAAACCAGTTTGGAATCCATATAAAAAGTTAAGAAATGATTGATACTAGTAGGGGGAACAGATCCAAGATAACCAATCAAAACACGAAGTGACAAAAAAATTAAGAGTTGGATGGTGGAAGAGAGAAGTTTCAGATAACCTAAAAATATGGCACAATCTATTGATGTTTTTGAGAGCTAGAGAATATAGGAAGTTGTTTTTGTTATGTCTTCTGTCAGAAATGAGTTTAAAGTATTTACAAGGTAGTCTATGAGGAATATGGAACTAAGGTCAGTGACCTGTTTTTTTTTTTCCGTTTATATTGATTAGAAAATTGTTTTAACATAGGGTTGAGGATTTTTGTCTGGATGGAATTATCTGGTAAAAACATGTAGTATGAGATGAAGAGAGCTAAAGTGGAATACAATTAGCATAGACCTATGAAAATCAAAGCGTGGAAGTGTCCATTATGTTTCACTATTATTATGATGATTCTTATTATTCTTTTGGTATTAGGGATTCAACTCAGGAGTGCTTAACCAACAAGCCACATCCCCTGCCCTTTTTATATTTTTATTTTGAGACAATTAGGCATTAATGTGTTAGAATGGGCCATACCAAGTACTTTCTAGTGTATATCTTCACAACATAGGCGATGTCTAGTACATCTCCTGGATTCGTTAAATATGTTTTAAAGTAGTTGTATATACTATAATTTTGTAATTTGATGAATGATACAGATATGAATCAGTCCTAACAAATTTGAAGAATGTGATAACTGGATTTACATTTTACTATAGGGAAAACAGGAGATCCACACCATCTCACATTGTCTTCTAATTAGCTAAAAGGCTCTGATCTAAATAATAATGAAAAGAGAAAACAATTCTCAAGTATATGAGGGGATTAAATATTAACTGTAATTGGATTATATCTTTTTTAACACTCTATATTGAATATTTTGTGAGATGAGTCTTTAATTAAATCAAATTTTGGTTCACTTATTTTGATCTTATTAACTGAACTGATCTACAGTTTTAGCTATAGTAAAAAATTAACAAGAGCATTTGTATCCATACAATGAAATATCATTGTAGCATAAAAAATAAATAAAATACTGATACATGATACAACATAGATGGACGTTGGAAATATTATGCAAAGTGAAAGAAGCCATATACAAAAGACCACATGTTATGATTTCAAGGAATGTTTACATATAGGCAAATATAAATATGAAGTGTTAAAAAACAGGTAGGTCTGTGATTGCCAGTGAGTAGGATAGGAGGGAATATAGGATAGGTTGTAATGGTATGAAGTTTCTTCTTGGGATGAGGAATATTCCAAAATTAAATATTGTAATAGCCATAGTACATAACTCTGTGCATATTCCTAAGCCTACTGAATTATACATTTAAAAAATTATGGTCTGTGAATTATATCTCAGTGAAAGTGTTTTAAAAATTGGCTTGAGCTATATGTATTCATCTCTTGACTAATAAGTAATGATTAATTTAATATGTACCTTTTTAATTTTTTTGAAATTTATTCTTAAGAATTCATTTTCTGTGACAATTTTAGTACTAATGAGGATTGAAGTAGAAACCCTTAATCAGGCTGTAATTGAAATAGTTTGAGGAAAAATTGAACTTGAGATATCTTTTAGGAATAATAATTATCAATAGTTTTTAATTATAATGACCTGTTTCAATAAATGCTATTGAAGATGTGATATGTGGTTAAATAATTTACAAATACAAATTAAAAATGAAGTGCTAAATATATTAAACTGAACAAAGGAGTTTTAATAGATGCTAATGTGTATCATAGCTGGGCTTAATTTGAAGGCATTACAGAGGTACAAGAAAGGATCAACACAGGGAAACAGGCAACCCCTAACATTTGGTGCAAATATTATTGGGTGATAACACTGGTAAATGAAGGGATAAATGGATGCTTCTTCCCTCTTATAACTACCCTGTATTTGAACTACAGATGATCTATGACCTGTGATGATTGTACTTACAATTTCTCTACCTTGTGGTGATGCAAAGGTGATACACATTCAGTGGAAACTATGCTTGGAATTTTGAATATTCATTTTTTCTCAAGGGAAGCAATATGTGGTCTAATGCTGTCTTGCAGCACTGGGCAGCTCCTTGTCAGCCATTCAGTCACAAGGGTAAATAACTGATATTCAACAGTACTGTGTTGCTGAGCTACCATGTTTGGTAAGTTAGCTGTATTAATTGTGTTTTCAACTTGTAATATTTTAAATTTATGATGAATTATCAGGACATTAGTATTGTAGGTTGAGGAGCATCTAAATTTATAGCTATTCCTTTATATAAAGTGGTTGCATCTTATAAATTATGTTTTAATTAGTATACTTTAGGGTTTGACCCTTTCCCAAATGATTAAAATGTTCTATCAGTTTAACTTGGATAGGGCACATGAACATGGCTAACTTGGCTAACTTGTGCAGATCCTTTTTAGGATGCCCCCAAGTCAATGACATTCTTACCATCTTGATTTTCCTATACATATTGCATGGCCTATCTTTAGAGTCTTCATACATTAGATGATTTCTTGGTCATAGTTAATGAAATCAGAAATGATTATCTAAACCAAATTGAACCAGTTTATAAAATACCTAGCAGATTAAGAGTTAGCCTACATGCAAAACTCTGCCCAATAGAGAGAGACTATATTGGTATGTGACTAGCTGAACCAATTAAATTATTTACTTTGGGGAATTTAATTTGGCAGCCTTTTGAAGAGGATAGCAGTTAATAGTAGGAGCAGAAGTTGAGAGAGAATGTAGAGATTATATGTCAGAAGAGCCAATATGCATAGAAAAAAATGCTAGGAAGCATCCATCTTTATTCACAGGAGCAGATGAATTAAAAGGACAAAGCAGGTTTGAGTTCTTTAGCAATAAAACAGTGAGTTGCACAGAGTAGTGAGTGTGATTAGGTAGTACTTATTCATTGCTAGTGTTTTGATAGACTTCATACTAAGAATAATAGCTTTGCAGCACTTCATTCAATATTCATTTCACAAATACTTATTAAGTGCCTACTGGCCAAATACGTATTCTAAGTGGGGGAATATATTAATGAACAGTAGAACTTTTACCTTCTTGAAGTTTATATCCATTAATGAAGATTATTTTCATAATTTTTTTTAAAGAGAAGGAGAAAGAGAGAGAAAGAAAGAGTTTCATTTTTTATTGAGTTTTTCACATGGCTTTCATTACTTTGACACTTAGTTGTGTATGTGGGTGCTGGGGTTTGAACCCATGTACTTGTGCATACTGGGCAAGCGCAGTAACTGCTGAGCCACTGCTCCAGCCCCTTGTCTCTTTTTTTTATAGCAAACTTTTACTAGTGGAATTAACTCAAACGTGTCTTTGTTCCTTTCAGTCTGAATGTAATAAAAAGGCTTTTTGTTTCATTTTAGCAGGCATTGTTTTTAAAAGAAAATTCATTAAAATTCTGCAACTATTTTAAAATTATCTAAGAGGAAATGAAGGCAAAGGGAGGTAAAAAATTTGCCTAATTAGGACCATCTGTTGCTATTAAAGGTATAACCAACTTTATAATTTAAATTATATGGCTCCAGTACTCATGTTCTTAACAATTTTTCTGTGCTAACTTTTAAAATAATTGTGGCAGAATTCCCTTTGTTGTCCTCAGTCATTCCATTTATATGGATCTAATTCTATAATCTACTGTGCATCTTTTGTCTCCTAATTAATTATATTTTTCTTGAGGATATACATTCAAGTCTTTAATGTGCATCATTACAACCATGTATAGCAAAGGTACTATATAGATAGTATGGTATAAAAAGTGATAAGCTACTAGTTGCTTTGGTTTCTGGTTATCTCAGAAGGTAATAAGTATTATTTGAAATCTTCCCAGAACCATCAATCATTTATGCAAGTATGTAGTATCATATATGGTGTCAGGGTGAATCATAGTGACTTTCAGAAGGATATGCATATTAGCATATCTTTTATATATGGTTAATTCTGTCACAGGGTGAACTGATATAACACAACTAGCCCCAAGTGCTAGAGTAATTTTACTGAAAGATTACCTGTAATATTATTATATGATATCATTGTGAAAGTTTCCCATACTGTTTTAACTTTTGCCGTATTATATCTTTATTAGGTAAGATACACTTTTTGTTTTATTTTTAGGTTGTTTCATAATATAGGATGTGTGGTTGAAAATCTGGGGATATTTAAAACTTATATATAACATCATATTAGTCTCACTCAAACATTTAGGAGTGGATCCATCTTTTGACTCATCTATCCCATCCTGGGTACATATCTAAAGGATTTAAAAGTCAGCATACTGTAGTGATGCAGCCATATCAATGTTTATAGCAGCACAATTCACATAGCTAAGCTATGGATACAGCCAAGATGCCCTTCAACAGATGAATGGATAAAGAAACTGTGGTTTCCATACACAATGGAGTATTTCTCAGGTATAAAGAAGTATGACTTCATGGTATTTGCTGAGAAATGGATGGAATTTGAGAATATTATTCAAAGCGAAATAAACCAGTCTCAAAAAGCCAAAAGGTCAAATGTTCTCTCTGATATGTGAAAGCTCACCCAAATAAGGAAAAGATCAGAGGAACAGATGAGGAAGGAAACTGAGGGAAGAGGGATGAGATATGGAAAGCTTGTGGAATGAATCAGACTTAATTTTCCTGTGTTCATAAATGAACATACCATAATTAATTTTATTAACGTACATTAAGAAGATACTAGTTTAAAAAATATTAGTAAATAACAGAAAGATTAGTAGAGTAGAGGGAAGAGAATAGTGGGTGGAGGGGGAGGAAGGGAAAAATACTAGTGACTGAATTAGAAAAATTTATGTTCCATCCTTTTATAATTATGTCATTATATATTGTCAAGTAAATTGAAAAAGAACCAATGAAAATGAAAAAAATCCAATATTTATAAAAGGATTAAAAAACATTTAAAATATGAGAGGTGGCTTACACGTTTTTTTCCTGAAGTGTGAACCCATTACCAAGCAAACATATTGCTAATGTTAGTAAATCTTTCACTTGATTTCTACGTGTCTCATATGTGCGTGGAAAACATTTTGCAGAGTGCTGTAGGGAGCTTCCATTCTAGTTATCTTTATAAATGCTTTTTAACTTCACAAAAAATAGGCAGAATTGCTTGGAGAAAATTCTTTTGGTTTTCTTTTTAGTGAGAAAGCAACTAATCAGAGTATCACATTGATTAGAAAATGTTTCACCAATTTAAATAATCTGGAATGATAGAGTTGGATAAAATTTTGAGAACAATAAAGATTACCAATTCTGATGGTATCAATACAGTTAGGCTACCATGATAAACAGTCTAGATAATTGCAAAGTTGAATATTGATAATTTCAGCAATGATGTGATTATTATATTAGAGGTCAGAGTTAAAGTTTGCCTTTCAGTAATATCAGTTTAAGAATAAATAAAAGGCCATCCTATATTTTCAGCAATCTTTTAAACACTATTGCTTTAATTTAAAACTGCTATATTATTTTGGTTCATATTCTTTTTTACTCTCAACCTCCCAAGTTCAAGGCATGGGCAGGACCGTAAATTCTGAATGTGAGAAGTATGTGGTACAGTGAAATGCATCATTTTATGTATTTTTGAAAAGATAATATAACTCCCTCTAAAATGGAGAGACTCAGGGAAATTAATATGTCATAAAGTAGATTGATGCTTATATCCATTCAGAATATTTATATGTAACTTTTCAACGAAATGATTGAGGAAGCTAGGCTCTACTCACCATGACAATCCATTGCATGTCCTAGTTTTCACAGTAATCAACATTTGGCAATTGACTATATTTCACTGAATTATTTACAAATCACTAAATAGATAAGTACTTGATATTGAGATTTCAAAAATTATTTTAAGTGATGAAGTTTTAATGGTGACATGTAAACAAGGAAATTATTGTCATGTGGTCTTAAAGAGAGGGATTAAAGAAAACGTGAGTTTTCTATTGGTCCTTATCCTTACTAGTACATTTTTATCTGATTCCATTAATGCAATGACTAAAAACTTGTAGTCTTGCTGTATCTGAGGAACAGCTTACTCATGGTTTCATGCACAGTGATATTTACTAGGATAAGGTAAATCATTTTATGACCGAATAAGTCTACCACCAGGTGGAAGATTATGACTTACCATTTACAACAACGGAGAAGTCACACAATTTATTGGCCTTGAGTAATCCTTTTCACGAGAGAAAATTAACCTGGCTTAGAGGCAACTTGAGTACTGTTAGGCCACCCCCAAATTTCAGATTGCTTTATGTGGGATAATTGTCTCAATTAAGGTGGTAGTTTTCTTTCTGTCGTGTGCTCTGGCTCTACTAAACATAGCTAGCAGGGACTCTAAATAATCTTCTAAATTCTAAACCGAAGAATGACAAAGACAGGAATAGATTTAGAAAAGTCAAAGGCAGATAACATATTTGTCTTAGAACATTGCTCTTTTCCTGGGCCAAAGCGCTGGCTCGGCAGTTACGGTGCTTGCCTGGTATGCTTAAGTACGTGGGTTCAAGCCCTACCATCCACGTACACAACCAAGTGTACGAAAAACTCAATAAAAATTGATTTTTCTCTCCCTTTCTCTCTCTCTCACTGTCTTTCTCTCTTTAAAAAAAAAAAAACAAACAACTCTTTTCCTATTGACTTAATTATGAAGAATTTCTAACTTATCAGTCACATTAACTTATTTTACTCATTGAATAACCTTGTGATTTATTTTAGCTCTCATTGTTACTTGTATGCTTGTTTTGAGCACATAAGATTTTGAAAATGACTGCTAAGTAGTTTATAAGCTGTGACAATATCTTAAGAAAGTTTTATTTTAGTAAACATACAGAAATAGAAAGTAAGCTTTAAATTTTTATGCTGGGCATGAAATAAACAATAAAATCATCAATTTATTTAATAATAACCACATACTTAAAGAAGTACATAAGTTGAATGATGAATAGGTATAGGTTCTTAAACTAATTCTTAAATAGTATTTCAATTAAAATTAATTTCACATCTCTTTTCTCCAATACTTGCTTTTGTATGTTGTAATTTTAACAGAATCAGGATGGTTTTTCAGGAATGATGCCAATTTTAGTTTTTCAATTATTTTGAAGTTGGGTTGTCATATTTTTTCTTCCTAAATTATTATTTTATTATATAAAATAAATATTCATAATTATTTTATTCTTTTAGAATAAATCAATTTTAACCAAATGATTTTCAAAATTAGAGGTTCCTGAAAGATGAAAATTTTTAATGTCTAATTATAATATTTATTTCAGTTATTAAATAGCAATTGAAATATAGAATTGAATTTAGTCATATGTTGAAAGCCACAAAGAAATTTTCAAAGAAATTCTAAATCAACATATTTTCTATTTGTATTTTAAATAACATAATTATGACACTTTTTACTTTGAAAGTATAGTTTTTAAACCATGCAGTGAAGTAAAGCAATAACATGGTGTAACTAAAACTGGATCATTTTGACAGTATATTTTAGTATTTCATGGATGATTATTTCTCTTAAATATTTAAGTAGGGATGAATCTTCTGTAGTACTAGTGACCAGTTAACTTAAAGAAATTGAACCAGTTATGTTGTATTTTGGTGGTATCCCATTTGCTGGGATGATGGAGAGATTAAGTTAGAATTACCCTTGTCTTGTCTCTTCTTGTCATGTACGCTTATCTACATTTAGCATTTACAAAGTTTTGGCATTCACTCATTTGTGGAAGACTCTGTCAACATAAAATGAAGCACAGAGAAGTGGAACATGAAATTGGTATTAGGGCATGGATGATGATGAGAATTTTTTAACGTTTTCCTGTTTTAAAGCAATGTCCACCCTGTATTTCTGGTTGTTAAAATTGGCTCAAGAGAGCCAGGTGGTTCACAGTTATGGTTGAACATTTCCACCAAGAACCGTCAGTGAAATTGGAATGAATTGGAAGACAAAATGCGTACCTGTGGCAGATCTTCTCTGTAACACTGAATTCCTTTTCTGTTTGTTTTATACTAAAATTTTGTTTTTTCATGATGTACCTGTATTTGATTTTATAGAAAAATTGTTACTTTAAGAAAATGTTAATATTTACCTTGTCACTTCCAATCCCTCTTACTGCAATTTGAAGATTAAGAATATAGTTCTGGCTTCTTAGTTACTAGGATCAATAGTGTTAGGTAAAATTGCCTTATATATTTAGGATGCATTTTAATACTTGAAAAATAAGTGTTTGAGTACATTGTCCCCTAAAACTCTATTTAATGGAGCTGTTAAAATGTAGGCTTATACTGACTTGTTTCCTCCCTATTTTCACTTTAATACATCTTTTATGGCAAAAGATTGCTTTCAGTCATTACTGAAAGTAGCCACAGCGTTTTTTTTTTTTTGCAATTCCCAAACCAATGAGAGGGAGCCATCTTGTGGTATAGGTACCGAGTGGCTTATGTTCTATCTACATTAACATGATAAAGGAATATGCAGTCTTTTCAAATATGAAACCTTAGGTACCTGATGAATGTAACATACAGGTAACTAAAAATTCCAATTCTGGATTTGAGTAATTGTTCTTTACACAATTCCAGGGACTTTTTTTTTTTGAAACTAAGGGTATACAGCACTTAGCACATTGCTGCCTGCAATTATTTTATTATTTAGTGAAAATATTTCACTATGTACTGACTTAGTAGTTATAACCTTAGTGAAGTTGCCAAAGGGGTTCTGGCCATCTCTCCCAGGGAATAGCTTAGAGGACAGAATGTTGACATGAAAATAGACAACTGCATATTGCCTCTTAAGCCTCTAATGTTATAATTTATATTTCTGAGTTATAAGAATCCAGTATTTTGATCATTTTAAATTTAAAAATGAATTGAAAAGATATTTTAATTTATTATATGTGAAACATCAATTTAAATTTCATCATTCAGAAAGAATTGACTCTTGTTTGGAGATTATTGATTTTGCAGGATAAACACTAACATAAAGTACAAATAAGATAAGCCTCTTGTCTGTGACAAATGGTTCTTTCAGATGTTATTTCCTTCCTTGCTTTGCTCCTGAAAGTAGAAGAAGCTTTCCTGTTTGGTACTCTTTGAGGTTTCCAGGGCCTAATTACAATAGAGACTTAAAAGTTTTTCAGTGATGAAGAGAACAAAGGAATCACCCAGAGAAGATAATATTACCAAATATACTTCTAGTTTCAATTCTGGTATTTATTAAATATATGCGGTAGAGTAAAGCTGTATTTTTTCAAGGGATTTAATAAGAAGCCACTATCAATCTTTTTTACCAAAACTTTCTGGCAATTAAATCTATTTTTGAATTTTTGTACAGTGTTAAATAATTGTAAAATTTGAATTAATTCAGTTTGTTTCTATTTATCTCTTGTTTCAACTTTTTTTGTTTAGTGATATGGGAAAGGAAACATGACCTGCAGAGAATAAGAATTTTAAGCAAGATCAGTATGTAGTAAAGTGCTTTGGGGGGAGGTGACATAACCATTTCAATATGAACCTATAAATATAATTATTTTTATAACAGATCATTTAGAAGAGTTTTATTTTAAATTTACTCCAGAAGAAATAGTTTATTATCAAGCCCAAACAATGAGATTTTTTATGTTGAGTAATGCATTTAATTTTTTAAACTAATATTTATTGTTTGGATAACAAGTTTTCATACAACTCATTTCATATGTCACCTAGTAGTGTGGATGATGACAGCATTCTTTCTTTGACCAAACTGGTCACATTCCTTTGAGCTCCCTTTCTGATTGATTAGGCTTGAAGTTAAGTTCTTCCCTTGTCATATTAAGTTCAGTTTTAGCAAGGATTCTGCAGGGTCAGTTTGGTGAACACCCCCCAGCCCACACACACAAACACTTGATATCTTATCACCTCAGTATATCTTGAGCAAGAATCTTGTTGAGTCAATTTGGCTAGAATCCTCCTTACACTGATTTCTTCTTCTTTTTTTTTTTTTTTAATTTTTGAGCAACCTTACAAGATTTTAACAAAACAATATAAAATGTGTATAAGATGTGTATATATTCTGGACATTGCAGTTATCCCCAGGAGTGCCCCCCCCAATTACCCTCCCTTATCCCTCCCTTCCCCTTCCCATTATAACTCTGAAAATAGTATTAGATTGTAAAGCATTACGTCTTATCTGAATTTAACTCATGTTTCTAGACCAACTTTCTCATTGTCCAGGGTCTAGTCCCCACCTCCACAGATGAGTGGAGACAATCAACCCTTAGATCTCTGTGTTAAGCTGATTTTACTCATCATGATCTCTTCCATAACCATCCATTTACCCTCGAAGGCTGCAATGTCATTGTTTCTAATTGCTGTGTAATATTCCATGGTATAAATGTACCACAGTTTTTGGATCCATTCTTCCTGTGAGGGACACCGGGGTTGTTTCCATAGCCTAGCAATAGTAAATTGT